>JAIOTZ010001908.1:0-26785 GCA_023374045.1 Limonium bicolor
GACTTATTGCCACTGCCCACTAGTTGTTTCTCCCAAGAAGTTGACATGAAGATGGGGACTTATTGCCTCTGCCCCGCCAACTTAGATCACGCTCTACCTCGCACTGAAGATGATACTAGGTCTCGTACTGGTCTCGCACTGGATGATGACGCTCGATCTCGCACTGAATGATGGGTCTCGCACTGAAGATGATACTAGGTCTCGTACTGGATGATGACGCTCGGTCTCGCACTGAAGAAGATGATGGGTCTCGCACTGAAGATGATCTGGTCTCGCACTGATGATGATGGTCTCGCACTGATGATGGTCTCGCACTGATGAAGATCTGGTCTCGCACTGAAGAAGATGGCTCGCACTGATGAAGATGGGGTCTCGCACTGAAGTCTCGTACTAAATGGATGAAGGAAAAGCTGGATCTCACACTGATTCTTGGTCTCGTACTGAATGAAGATGCTGGGTCTCGCACTGAAAGAGGAATCTGCAGGGCCTTGCACCGATTTTGGGTCTCGAACTCAAAAAGTTAGGAGGATAATGGTCTCGTGCAAATGGTAAAACTGATCACTGGAGTGCCAAACATGGCAATGATGATAAGATGTACACAATCAAAATATATGAAAGATACTCGTCCAAAACAGGAATTTGTTGGAAAAGGTGCCAAACGTGGCAGTGTTTGAAGAAAATTCTGTTTACTGAAAAGGAAGGTGAAATTATCATTTCCTGACCATAGATTTCGGACTTGTAATTTATCTCCTAGGAGATGAACATGCCATCGGTGGGGTATAGTGTATGATGTAAAGGTAAGGGCTTATGTGGGCCTGTGTAGTGGTTTGGGCTTGTGTGGTGTATGGTGTGAAAGTAAAGGCTTATGTGGGCTTGTGGTGTTTGATGTGCAGGTAAAGGCTTTTGTGGGCCTGTGTAGTGGTGGTGTGGAGGTAAGGGCTTTGGGTTCCAATTGGTGTTGTCATAGCAATTGTTGGAACCAACAATTGCCCCCAGTATTTTCCCTTAAGACAATCTGAGCTAGAGTTCATGGCAATCGATCGGAACGATCGATTGCCCCCAGTATTTTCTTTTATTAAACGTGCGAGCGAGTCTCGTCCTCACAGGGTCAAGGCTTATGTTTTCACGTGGTGTTTCCTAACCTACACTCGGCGTGTTTGGTGTTTGCACTCGTTCCTCCCCTACGGTCACAACTTCTAGACCATTGAATTCGATATTTGATGAATTTACGCATTCGATCTGTTACTTTCACGTGATTAGATACACAACTATCAAGTCGGAAGTCTTTAAAGCTTATAACATGGCCATGGGGTGTGATGAAAGACAACGGGACCATGGAGGGATATTTCAGGTATGTGGAGCTATAAGGGTGACCAAAGCTGCAACTTCCACCTTCTCTCGGACTTGTCTTCTTTGCCTTGAAGTCGTTTGGCTACTTCGTGACGACTTCGCTTATGAGCTTGGAACTTAGAACTTTTGGGTTGTTCCTTGCGCCTTCTCTCTTTCTACTGATTTTGGATTACTTCGGGGCTTTCCAGGTTTGCCTTTCTTTGAATCTCTTTTCCTCCGGGGTTCTTGTGTTTCCCGGTTTTGAACTTTGAGAGCTGTTTTTGATGTTAGCGCATTTGGATCCTGTGCCACTTTGGGGCCATTTGCGGATCACTCCGTCATGCTGGTAGCAGTTCTGCTTCTTTGGACTTGTGAAGTTGCTGTTCGGAAGTCGGGCTCCTTGCATCCTTTGGTCACCGGGTCGGGTATTCACCATTGGCTGGCTTATTCTGTGGAGTTTGTAGTGTTGTAAAAGAGGTCATATATCAAAAGCTCAGCGGGGGTGCCTAGGGTGTGATGTCAGGGTTCACAAGCTTTTGGATGTGTGGTGCTGTACCTAGGTGCTTCGTCATCCCTAATAGTTGTGTATCCTTTCTTTGTTACTTTTCGCAGGTCTAAGTGTAAATCTACAAATTATCTCCTTCGGTCGGAGTTACGCCGTTTACCTCACCTTTGAATGTGGTCTCACCGGAGTCGCGTAAAAGTGACACGCTCGTTCGCTCATGGTTTTTCCACTCAAGACATTCTCGCGAGATTTTCACTCCGAAACTCGTTCGCACATTTAAACAAAAGATAAAAGATGACGAACTTAAACTTAGATTTCCCCTAGTATTAACCTGGGGTTTATGACAACACTTAAACAGATGTGGATTTAGAACCGCTTCGTGGGTTATTTTGGATGCTTTGGGATAGGTTGTGGTGCTTGGCAACACATGCTCACCTTTTAGAAACAAAAGACAAGTCGTTTTGTTCCATAGTCGAGGAATGATTACTCCGTGATTCTTTTCCTTAAAAAACAATTTTGCTTTTTCTTTTTCGATGAACGGAAATGATTCATACAGGAATTGTGAAAGTGGAACTATGATTTTATTTAAGAATCATGAGAGAAACGTAAAGATTACAATCGGAGGTGACTGAAAACTAATTAAGAAGTAAGCAACCAGAAGATGCAACAAAACGACTTGCATACTTAGAAGAATTGGACTCCTTGCTCGAACAGGTCTTGAATCTTGTGCTTCAATGCTCGGCAATTGTCAGCACAATGGCCAGGCAACTGATGGTAGTGGCAGAATTGATTAAGATGCCTTCCCAAATGAGTGGTTCCTGGTCGAGGGGCCAAGGGCTGTAGCAAGTTTCTCTTCTGAAGCTCTTCAAACGCCTGACTTGGTGCTCGGCCAATGTTGGTGAATTCCCTTTGCGATGAGTCTCGGCGTGGTAAGGGTACCGTCCTAAAGTTTTGATGCGGGGCTCTAGGTTGTTGAACCACATTCACTTCTGGGAAACTGCTTTGAGCGCAAGTTATTGGCTGAAGACAAGCCTTTCCTGGTCCTGACTTAGATAATTTGGAGCTACTGCCGGAGTCTCTTGAGCGCTCGAGTTCCAACCCTTCCTTATGAATCCTTTCCTCTAGAATACCGACTTGTCCCATCAACATGTCCAAACTCGGAAAATACATAAATTTTAGCTCATGGTTGTGTTGTTTCCGCATGTTCTCAATTATCATGCGGATTTGCTCTTGCTCGTCCATTTTGGTAGGCATGGCCGCAGCCTTTCTCCTCCAACGCTTGATGAAGTCAGACATGGACTCACCGTCTTTCTGTCGGGTTCCTGCAAGATCGATTCTGGTGACTTCGAGGTTCTTAGCATACTCAAAATGATTTAGGAAAGCCTCGCAAACCTCCTCATAGGTTTTGGTATTCATCTTCTGAGTGAGATACCAACGCTGAGGAGTCTCGTCTAGATAGCGTGCGAAAACTTTGGCTTTTTGCATGTCGTTGAGCCCCAAGATGGACATTTCCCGGTCGAACATAGCCAAGTGAATCTGTGGATCCGAGGAACCCTTGTACAAAGCGAGTGTAGGCAGCCTCAACTTTAGGGGAAGATCAACTTCGGGATACGACGCCGTGGAGAAATAATCGAAGCCAGCTGGTTTGTTGGCTTTCTCTATGCGCTCAATCCTTTTAGAAACCCTTTTGACCTCTGCAGCTAGTTGGTTGTCCGGGACAACTTGCCCTACAAATCCTTGTGCATCCTGGGCTTCGATGTAGTCGCGCCCGTTCCCAGAGTCGGCTATCTTTCCTGAAATGTTTTTCTGATGACCAATCTCAAGGGAATTGATTTTGCTTTTCAACTCTTCGATGATGGTGACATACTTAGCCTCCATGTCATTAGTGGCGGACCTATGTTTCTGTTCCATGGCGTCCAAGGCAGCCATGTACCTTTGATCTAAGGCTGCAAACTGGGCCTCTACGCTGACTGGGTTTCCTCCTTCTGCCATACTTGGGATTCGGGTTTATCTGTTGGAAAATAACAGTGGACTGAGCTAAAATTCTGGACCGTGAAGAAGTTCTAGGTAAAAACTTGTTTGGGCTGCAAGAAAAGCATATGAGCTGGAATGACCCCTAAATCACAAATGGGCCTAACTTTCTTTGGGTCAGAGAAGATGGTTGCTAAGCTGACAAAGATTTTATTTGCAGGACTTGTGAGTAATTTCGAGTTCAGGTGGATTTCTTTTTATGGGCCTAGAACTAATTGGATAATTCAAATTGGGCCAGAAGAGAAATCACCTAAGTCTGGGCCGCAAACAAATAGAGCTGCCAATTCGTGTTGGGCTAGGTTAATGTAGGAGAAGTTCCTATCAATCTCTAGGCTGGGTAGTGGGCCGATCATACAAGCAAACAAGGCCCACACAAATTCAACATGTCCTCACTAGACGTTTAAATCAAACAGGGTATGGATCGATCCGGAGAGGTGCTTGGGGCGCGGGCCCAGGTCACCACAAAGGAATAGGGCTTGCACGCTATTCTCTTTGGGCTTCCCCACTCTCTTCACATCACCTGTAGGTGTGCGTCTACGGTCGGGTCTTTGACTGACCAAACAAAGGGCTAGGTAAGGGCACTGCCAGGAAACGCTTGGGGCTAAAGCCCAGGTATTAAGGGGGTGTGGTTAGACGACACCCTCCTCTTTTTCCCCGCTTATTCACATCACCTAAAAGGTGTGAGTCCCTGACAGGGGACCCTCAAATGGGTCCCGGGGTGAGATCGGTTTACGTGGGACCCTCGCTCTCATATGATGCAAAGGTACAGAAATTAAAGTGCGCACGAAAGTAAACAAACAAAGTAATAAAGCCATAATAAACATTTTCGAGTTAAGCCCTCTTTCTTAAAATTAAACAAGTTAAAATTAAGAAGTTGGTCCCCAGCAGAGTCGCCAGTCTGTGAGCCTCGATTTTAAACCCTATCCTATGTTGATTAAAGCTTGATTAGGATCTAAACGGGTTTTAGGTCCACTTATAACCTAAGATTAATAACTATGTCATATAACAATAATTATTAAAACCTAAGCTAGCTCACTGGAACCTATTATGAGTCGCCACCTAATTTTAACCTAGATCAAATTAGGAAAGGAGAGTTCGGGTTCGGGGGCTTGGTATTCGACCTATTTAGGGTTCAATTACTTTCATTACCCCTAGAAGTCGTTTTTTCCTCTACTTAGTTTAATTACGGCTTATTACGAGTCGTTTTAACCTAAGTGCGCAAGCTTCTGTTTTTTTGTGTTTTTTAGCATTTTTTGACAGAAAAATAAAGTGAAATTGAAAGCTACCTAAACTAGGGTTTTGGAGGCAGAATTAGGTCAAATTTTGCTTACGTCCGTAGCCACGGACCCCATGTCCGAGACCACGGACCCCAGTTAACCTAAACTATACAGAAGAGTCGAAAATAAGAAAACAAAAATTTGCAGGGTCCGGGGCCTCGGAAAGGCTGTCCGAGGGCCCGGACATTATCAGAAAAAACCTAATTTTGAATTTTTTAAATCCCGCCGCCGTCCGTGGGCGTCCGGCTTTCGGACAGGGCGTCCGGGACCCCGGACATAGCGTCCGTGGGTGCGGACCACCCTCGGACGGCGGCGTTGAGGCTGTTCCCGAAGGTGTTTTTGGCTCAAATTTTATGGTGCGTAGCCTGAAAGATTCTAAAACACGTTAGTGATTGAAAGTTTACAATTTGAATTCGAATTAAACACGAAACTTAGCAAACAAGTTATTGGGCAGAAGCGAAAACAAACGCTAATTCAGAAGCGATAAAAAGTCAATTCGACTCCAGATTTTAACACAGAGTAGTTAAAGTTGAACAAAGTCAGAAAAACAAGGCTTCAACCTGTTTTACCTTCGGATTTAATGAGACTCTTCACAACGGGGATCTTTTGATGCTTCGTTGATGCCGGTTTTGGATTGACTTCGAATTGTGCTTCTGACTCCTCCTTCTTTATGCTGTTAAGGACGTTTCTCTTCTGTTTTTGTGGTGGTTTTGTGTGTTTTTGGTGCTTGGAAGTTCAATAGGAGAAGGAAGGATGAGTTTTTGGTGATTTCGGAGTGATTTCTGCAGTGTTTCGGTATTGGGAGTGTTGAAAACGTGGGAGGCAAGTAGACGGCTGTCTTCTGACTATGGGGATCATCTACTCTGCCATAGGTCGTTTTTTGGAAGGCCTTTTATAGAAAGAGCATGGCCAAGTTGATAGAACAGAATTTTTATCTAAAACCTTGATTTTGTGCTCTAAGAGAATCTGATTTTTTAAAATATGTTGCAAGCCGATAAAAATTATGAAAATTTAACTGAAGGTAAAGAATGATTTTTAGGAATTTTGAGAGTTGGAATCGGGTTATTTTGATAAATAACCGATTAGATAAAAATCTCACAATCTGGAATCTCCCAAAATTCATAACTTATTATTGGAAAGTCGAAATTACGAAATTCCAACGGCATTAGTCTCTAATAATCATCCTCTACCATGTGTTAAAGTTTCATGACATTTTGTTTTGATTTCGGTATTTTCCAGAGGAGAGAGAAAATTGCAAAAATGATTGAATTTCTCTTTTAAATTTTGGGATAAGGTTCCAAATAAAATAAATTCAGGTTTATGACTGTGTGTAGTCATGCTAACCATGTGACAATTTTATTTTAATTTTGAAAACCCTTTTATTTCTATTTTGAGGTTATTTCATGTGTTAATTATTAAAGAAACTAGCTTATTAAAAGCTTAATTTCCAGAATAAATATTATCAGAAAATCATGAAATACCTTTCATAATGACTATGATATTTGGAAGTGTTTGGAGATAATGAACAAGTCATATGAAAATAGAAAATCCCGAGAATGTCCTTGGAAAATCCTGCATCGGTGCATTTGACCATTTTGCCCTTCGTAACACGTATACCTTAGAGACTACTCCGAGGGGTTGGAATTTTGGGTATAACAGGTTGAAAGCTTTTATATGTGGGAAATTAAGTGTTTAAGTGTAAGTCATTTAAGGGCCTAAGAGCCATGTCATTTAAGAGCCTTAGTGCTATGCAATTTAAGATTATTGCAATATATTGAGTTGTTGTGAATGAGTTGGTTTGGGTGATGAGATATGATGAGAAGAACTTGATGTGTGAGATGGTTGAATGAGGAAAAATAATGCATTTGGGCATGATAAGATACTAGGGAAGCTATGGCGAAATTTGAGTAGAAAACAAAGTGTTTAAATGGTAGTGGTGAGTTAATGCCCTAGGGTTCACTAGGGGTCATTAAATGGAATTTGAGTGGAAATGAGTTAACTAAGGAGTTCTTGAGGATTAGAATGACCTAGGATGGTTTATGAGCAATTAGAGTTTAGATGAGTGTACTAAACACACCAAAATCATGATATGAGGAATGTAAGACTTGTGCATAAGTTTTAAGGAAAGGTGTATAATGCCTTAAGGAGATTTAGGTATGAACTAGAGAGTAAGACAATGAGAGTATTGAGAACCTTGTGTAAGTGTGATGATGTTAGTGGTGGACTAGTAAGGTTTAGTTGAATGGTAATGTGCGGACTTGGGTGGTGGAAGTGAAAATGGTAGGAGAATGTTGTAAGTCGTCAAGGAAATGACTAGTAACGTATAAGAGGTTATGATCATGAGAATGGTGAGTAAGTTGCATAAAAGAAGTGGGAATGTCTAAGGAGGGCGTTGCATGGTTAAGGTAAATGAAGAACAATGTCGAGGTATTAAGGTAATGGAAAGAAAGGTATAGGTATGCTTAAGAGTTTAAGAGTGATGAGTAACCAAAGGAAAAGGGAAAATTGTGCATGGACATGCAAGATGACCTTGGAAGGTTTAACAAGCAAAGATGGAGTGCAATGATGTTAAGGAGGAGTTATATGGGTAGGAAAGAAACACTTTGGTTAGTTGAAGTTTTAGATAGAATGCACATGTTAGAGAAATAAGGAATTAGTTAACAAGTGTTAGGAATTTCTTGCAAGAATTGAGTAAATGTTTGAGAGGGTCTTTGGAAGTTGTTTAATGAGTTTGGTGGAGGTTATAAGGTGTGTTTGATGTGCCAAATGATGTTAGAACACATTAGAAGGCTTGAGGAAAAATTTGGAGAAAGTTTGACAATGTATGGGAAGTTTCTGCAGCCGACCTACCTAGGGGACCGACCCCAGTCTGGGTCGGTCGGGCTGAAACTGTGAAGTTGGATGTTCTCTGCAGCCGACCTACCCTGGGGGGGGTCGGTCGGACCATAAAAAAAAAAAGAAACCCTAAGAGAGTTTAGTGGTATTAATGGTACCCCATTAAGGGGGCAATGATGATTAGAGGTATAAAGACCTAAGGGATTAAGTTAAGAATTAACTTAAAAGTTTAAGATTAAGTTTGTAAGATTAAGTTGTAAGACTTAAGAGGTGTTAGGTTGGAGTCATTAAGGGTTAAGTAAGTTAAGTAAGATAAGTAAGTTGAATTGAGTTAAGTGATTAACAACCTAAAACTGAATGAATGTTTTAGGACTTGGAAATTGGACTCCGGAAGAGATTAAGCAACTGAACGGCCAACGGTGAACGGTACAGTTCTCTTGTGACCTGCTTGCTAACGAGGTGTCCCTCGGCTTGTGTGCTATTTGTTTGTGTGCTCACTAAACAAGATAAGCATGCAACCGGAATATATTATATTTATTGTTTTGTTGTGTGATGTTTGAAAACTAACACATACCGTGAGAACTTACTAACCAATGTTTAGTAAGGAATTGAGTGAGACTAAGGAACGCTCCCTAACAAGGGACGATATGAACCGAAAGAGGTTAACCAACAAACATGGTCTTGAGATTACCACTAACTGGAACTTGAGTGAGGAAACCCGGGACCGATCTCCGGTCATGCATGCTAAGGAAAAAGGGGGACGGTATCTGAATCAGATCCGCCCTCCGCTTAAGGACTTGTCTTCGGACTTGTAGCCTAGGGCCGGTTGCCGGCTCAGCTGCGCTGGACTCCCGTCCAGAGTAGGTGGCATTAAGATGGTGCGGTGGGATCACCTAAATCCCAGGTTCGAATTAAGCTACAACCATTCCCCTCCAGGAATGGTTTGTATACTGAGATTAAGTTAAGATTAAGATTAAGGTAAGGTTAAGATAAGTTGCAACCATTCCTCTTTAAAGGATGGTTTGTATTATTAAGATTAAGATTAAGGTAAGGTTAAGATAAGTTGCAACCATTCCTCTTTAAAGGATGGTTTGTATTATTAAGATTAAGATTAAGGTAAGGTTAAGATAAGTTGCAACCATTCCTTTTTAAAGGATGGTTTGTAATATTAAGATTAAGATAAGCTACATCCACTCCTTATGAAAGGATGGTTGTTTCTAAGATTAAGATAAGACTAAGATTGAGGTGAGATAAGGATGGACTAAGATTAAGAGGGAACATTACTTAAGGAGTTAATAATTAACTCTCTAATTAAGGGAACGCATTTAAGTCGTTCATTGTGTGTGAACTTTGATTGTTCATATATGGATTGTTGTTTACAGCATTTACTATTATGTTGTGCATTTAATCAACCTCCATGCTATCGACAATTAGTCGTCGTAGCCACGTTAGCTTGGGGGCCATGAGGGGATCGTACCAGCATTCGTGCTGACCCCCTTTGGGGGCTGTTTTTACTACACGGGTGTACATCAGGAGGCGGCCGTCGCAAGAGTAAGAAGGGGTACAAGTGTTACGGGTTAAGTGTGGCCTACGAGTTTGCATGTACACTCGTATGGCAATTTGAGTAGTATATGTATAGGATGTGAGGGGATTGTAAGAAGGATATGTAAATGGTTAAGATTGATGTACTAATGTTCGGTATATTCTGTAGTCAGACCGTGGCAAGGTCCTGGATTGTAAAGAATTCCGCTGTGACATGTTTATATATACTGTTAAGTTGCGAGACCACATCTGATTGAGTTGGGGTTTACAGTTATGAATTTAATAAAACATTTATAAGTCAATAAATCTTGGAAAAATTTATAAACACTCCAAGTATATTATAAAGATTTTAGGAAGAGTTGGAACGTTGTTTAGAAACATAAAAGTCAATATAAAATTCTAGAAACCCTAAAGCCTTTTAAGCCTTGCTAGGGTTGACTTTTTGAGAATGATCAAACCAGCCCATGAAACCTATACCAATAAATAGGTTATGGAAAACCATGAAGATCGATAAAAAGAACATCAAAAACCGATACCAGACTTTGCCCTAACTTGTGACCTTCATAACTTTCTCATCTTTTGGAATTTTTGAGTGTCGTCTTCTTGTTGTCCTCTCCTACACATCCTCTAAACAACCATAACTCAACTAAACCTAGTTTGGTCCTAATCAACTGGAAATTCGATCCAAAGTAGCCACCCTGCAAAACCGAAACTACAAATTCCAATTTTCCTTCGATTTCAGGTAACTTCGTCTTGCCATAACTTCTTCGTTTCTCAGCCAAATTTCATGTTCTTTAGCTCGTTATGAAGAGCTCTAATCCCTACAACTTTCATGTTGATGACCCAAGCCAATTCCAACCGTTTGGAAGAACAAGTGTCTAAAGTTTCGGATTCGTCACCACATAAAATCATAGTTTTGTTTCCCGAAAACGCAAGGTAAACTCGCAACTTCCAGCTTCGATTTCTTTCTGTGTAGTGCAAGTTAGGGTGAGTTCTTTCTATCATTGTGTAGAGTTAAGTTTCCTCTTTAGATTAAGCCCAAGAACTAGTGCTAACTCGGTCTGTACTGAAAGTTATAGCGTTGCAAAGTAGGCTACTCGGTCGGGTTGTAAAGGGGGAAATTTTCCAGAAAACCGAAATCCAATTCGTACGATTCGAGCAATTCCGGTAATTTTTCTTCAAATTCCTTCAACCTTGTTAATCGCCCTTACTTTATCGGTCAATACCATGTTCCAATTGCATCAATTACGCATTAGGTTGAGTGAATTTGTAAGATTCGAATTCGGAAACCCATATAAACCCTAACTTCGAAACCAAAATTGAAAACCGATGAATCCCGCATGATAGCTAGCGAATTTGGTATCATTAGAACCGGAATTGAATTTCGAAACCATAGAAACAAGAATCACTCAATTTGGTTCTGTAGATTGTGTGAAATTGTTGAATTAGTACTCGAGTCAGGTTTGTAATCGGTGATGAACTGGGGTTTCAGGGACCGTCCGATCGGGTTATAAAGGATTGGACGGTCAAGATTAGATTGGGGTTATTAAAGAGTGTTTTAAGTTTATAATATTTCAGAATTTAGCACTACTTGTTGAGTTAATTTAAATACCTTCCCGAATGTATTTTGACTTGAAATTTTAACCATAGATTCCTTATTAAATCTAGTTTAGTTTGATGTAAATTATTATGGTTTAGGAGTTTTTAAACGTAAGTTATGATTTTTGCAAGTTACGGGTTTTCTAGAATTATTTGGTTAATTTAAAAAGATATTTTTATGAAATAAAATTTTAAAATATGTATAAAATATTATAGTTGCTGTATTAAATTTGAGAATTTTTGGACAATGGTAAGTGGGCTTAAAAATTGTGTTTATGAGTTTTTCATAAGAATAACTTATAATATGGTTTTTAATGTAACCAAAAATTAAAGTATGGCTTTTATAAATTTTAAGCTAGGTAAGATAAGGAAAACTAAATTAACATTTTATAACAGTATGTTTATAAATGTTTTGGGTAATATCTTTTAAGAGAGGTGAAATTATTTACATATATGTATATATATATTTATTTAAGTAGAACTTATGTTAAATAAAGGAATTTAATTATTTTATGTTTTATTTATTAATTATATGAGAGTTAATATTCTTAATTAAAACTAAGGTATATATATATTTATTACACATATATAAAAGGGAATAAAGTAGTAACCTAGAGTAGAACAGGGAGCTAATAAATTAACACTTATATTAACTAAATATTGTAAGAGCTAGTAACCTAAGATATAGTAAAGAAATACTTAATGAAACATACATGGGGTGCAGATAAGTGTTGAAGTAATTGGATAATTTAAATACAATAAGCTATATAGGGAATGTCTTAATTAAATTATAATCATGTATACGTATATATAAATTAAATAATAAAGGGAAACACTTTATTTCAGAACCGTATACCGGTTGTAGTTATGCCTAAAAGTTATTAAACATAATTAAATACAAGAAAATTAACTAAAAATGTTTGGATAAATCTTGGTACGTAAAGATATTATATTATATATATATAGATATATATATATATATATATATATATGTATGTATATAAATACCTAAATAGATGAGGGAAATAACATTCCTTGTGCTAGTTATAATAAGAAGAATATATTAAACCTTGGATTTTAATCGGTGTGTAATTAAATAGTCACTATTAACTTAAGGTTTGTTTAGACAACATAAGCGTAACACGGTCTTGGGTTTACTTATTAAGCCAAGTCTATGAACTCCAAAAGCCCACTTAAACAGTTCAAAGAGAGTTTGGGCCACTCTCAGGAATAAATTCTAAATCATTCCAAACTAAACGAAATGGGCCTAACAAAGGATTTAGTTAACAACTCAAGCCCAAATCTTTGTGAGAGAATAATGGTAAACCTGGAACTATTAATCAGTAAGAAAAGAAGGTTGTTTAGTTTATAAGTCCCTTAACTAATCGACACTTGGAACACCTTAATTATAGGTTACTATTAGGGAATCACTTATTCGAGTTATTTATTGTTCTTCACATACCAGGCACGATTTCTCGTACTCCGATACTTTTGCTGATTGACTTATGAGACGTTTTCGAAAAACACTAACTGAGTTTAAGAGGAATTTCTAAAAGGAAATGGTTTGTGTGACTAACTCAGCTTGTGTGACTACTGAGCCTTGAATGTGAAACTCACTTGGGTATTGGTTCCTTCTATTTGGTTGTTCCATTAGACATTGACTGCTTAGGTATACGCTTCAGCACTCTGTAGGACTGAGTGTTTTGGTATTGCTTTGGGTAGTTAGTGATCTGGTGGGGAATTTGGAAAAAGGTCAATTTTGGAAAATTCTTCTTTTGACTATGGTATCGTTTCATCTATGAGCTGGTTCTTGAGGTTTCGACGTGCGCGCGTCTTCAATGGTAACAGTGAGGGGCTGTATATCCCCTGTCCCAAAAGGGACGTAGTAGACAGTGAGGGGCTGTATATCCCCTGTCCCAAAAGGGACGTTGTAGACAGTGAGGGGCTGTATATCCCCTGTCCTAAAAGGACGTACTTGGCGGTGGGGGCCATCTCTCCCAGTTGAATTATTCCACTCTTGAGTTATTGGTTCTTGGATCTATCTTATCATTCCTAGTCCTTTGTGACCATCTGAGTCTTTCTACTCCTAACGGGAATTGGGTTTAACTAAGACATCGGATGTTCACTAACACATGGTGTGGTTTTGTTTCACTAACTTTGTAACACCCCATCCAAAGCCTAACATGGTTATCGCAATCTGAACACTTAATCGAAAACGTCGCAGCGGAAATATACAACACTTGGAACTTGCCACGGTCTGATCGTTAGAACATACCGGCTTATATACTTACAATACTTATCCAAAAACACTTACCCAACTTAAACATCAACATTCGTAATGCCACAACCAACCGAGTGCTAGTATCTTAAACATAATCCCTAACTTACATCAGTTTAATATAAACAGTCGGGCGCACAGGCGCAACCCGAACTCAAAATAAAAGTCCCAACCTAAGTCTAACCGCTCCTACTCTCGTAGTGCGTCCTCATGGGCCTCTTACCTGCAAGTGTAAAAATAGCCCCCGAGGGGGTCAGCACGAATGCTGGTACACCCTCTCATGGCCCCCAAGCTAACGGGGCTACGACGACTAATTGTCGATAGCATGGAAATTGATTACATATACAAACATAATATGAAGTGCAATAACAATAACCACAGATGAACATATATAGTTCACAAGCAATGAACGACCCAAGCGTTCCCTTAACAAGTGGTTAGTAACCCCCTCCTTAGTCCTCATTTCCTTAATCTTAGTTCCTTACCTTACCTTAATCTTAATCTCAATCTTAATCTTAATCTCAGTATACAAACCTTTCCTGGAAGGGATTGGTTGTAGCTTAATTCGAACCTGGGATTTAGGTGATCCCACCGCACCATCTTAATGCCACCTACCCTGGACGGGAGTCCAGCGTAGCTGAGCCGGCAACCGGCCCTAGGCTACAAGTCCGAAGACAAGTCCTTAAGCGGAGGGCGGATCTGATTCAGATACCGTCCCCCTTTTCACTTAGCATGCATGACCGGAGATCGGTCCCGGGTTTCCTCACTCAAGTTCCAGTTAGTAGACATCTTAAACACCATGTGCTAGCTAAGCCTTAACGGGCATTAACCAACAGCCATCAACCTTAACACTTATTCTTAACTCAGTAAGTACTAACCTTGGTTAGTAACAATCTCAAATCTCGCGGGTTAGTGTAAATATAACACAATCACAACGAGAACAATATAACCGGTTGCATGCTTTATCTTGTTTTAGTCAAAGCAAATAAACAGATAGCACACAAGCCGAGGGACACCTCGTTAGCAAGCAGGTCACAAGAAGGATTGTACCGTTCACCGTCGATCGTTGTTTGACTAATCTTCTTCGGGGTCCCAATTCACAAACCTAAACATTCATTCATTTTTAGGTTATTAGTTATTTGCACCTTACTTAACTCACTTAGTCCCTAAGGACTTCCATTCACTAACCTCCCAAGTCTTTATCACTTAATCTTACAAACTTAACTTGAACATTAAAACTTATACTTAATCTTAACTTAATCCCTCAAGTTCTTAGGGTCCCAATCATTACTACCCTACCAAGGGCATACCTCATTACCCATTACCATTTTTAGAAATTAAAATTTCATTTCTTTTTTTTTTTTTAGGCTCGACCGGACTTACCGACCGGACTTGCCAAGTCCGGTCCATTCCAGTACCTTTTACCGTTGGAAAATTCACTCCGACCGGACTTACATGTCCGGTCCTATGTCCGGTCGATTCCAGAGACTTATAATCCGTACTAAATTCATGCCGACCGGACTTGACAAGTCCGGTCCCATGTCCGGTCCATTCCAGAAACATTTTCCCTCTCACAAAACAAGCCCGACCGGACTTGTAAGTCCGGTCCCCCAAGTCCTGTCGATTCCAGAAACATTTCCCGGTAGTGTAACAGAGTCCGACCGACCTTGCAAGTCCGGTCCTAAGGCCGGTCGGCTCTAAAAACTTGTTTCTAAATTCCTTTTTAACTCCAAACTTCTCCTCATATATCCTCATATGTTATAACCTCATTTGGGCACCTCAAATACACCTTAAGCCCTCCTTAAAATACCTTAAATCATCCACCAAGATCCACCTTAGTCATAATGCATTTTCCTTGTAATAATGCTAACACTTGTAATGTTTTCCTCTAGGTTTCTAGGTGGTGGTTCATACCTAGTGTAGCCACTATGCCAAATGTTTTCTTCACCACTATAACATCATCTCCCAAGCATCTCTCACTATCTAAACTCTTTTAAACATTCACTTAAGGTTCCTTAACAAGATTAAACTTCCATCATCATTACATTATTTCCTTCCTAGATGTGCACCAACATTTGCCTAAGTCCTAAATACCCAAATACATTCTTTTGATTCCTAAATACTCCATGGTGATACCTAAGTCATCATAAGTCATTAAAAATCTTAACTTCACCCTTTTCATCAAGACAACCCATAGAACATTCCTAGTACTTCCTTAGTCATTAATTTCCCTTAGGATATCTTAAACACTTAAACTCTCCTTTAAATTTTGCCATGGGTTCTCTAGTATATAATACTTCCTAACACATGGTTTTTCTCCATCAAACAACCAATACCACACAAATTCTCATCACAACACTTAACACCCAATTTACACTAAAACTTCACCACATCATCATATAATGCTTAAACTTAAAATGCTTGGCACTTAGGCCCTTAAATGACAATAATCTTAACCACTGAATTTCCACATATAAATGCCTTCAACCTGCAAATACACTCAACAAGGCTCCCACTGAAATAGAATGCTTCTTGTACTTCACCTTTATATTCTTAAACTATCTCCTTTCTCATTTGCTCCTTAGTCACAAGTTCACAAGTATAGACATTGTTTCACCTAGGTTTTAATAGCACCTTCCACATATGAACTAAACACTAAACTCATCATACCCACATCTCATTCCCTTAACAACAAAACACCTTAAGGTAAGTAATTTACCTTGTTTCTCACAAGCTTACAAGCTTTTCTCCTTAGGTTTTCTTTGTTCAATCTCGGTCACCAATGTGATTCTCCTTGCCAATGTTCTAACCAATATCCAATGACTCCAATGAGTACTAGATAACACATTAACCCTAAGGAACAAGCCCTAGGTTAAAAATATGTTTTAAGGTATTAATGTGATTGTTTTACCTTGGATTCTCAAGACAACTTGGATGTGACAAGAAGGACCTCCTCTCTCCTTTGAAGTAGAAACAAGCTAGAACAAGGCATAAACATGGAGTCCCATGAGTATATATTTTCGGACATGTGAAGAAAATGGTGGAAACCTAGATTTCTTACACTTTCTTTACCTTAAGAGAATGGAGGTGCCAATGGAGTCTCTGTGAGCCTCGATTTTAAACCCTATCCTATGTTGATTAAGGCTGATTAGGATCTGATCGGGTTTTAGGTCCACTTATAGCCTAAGATTAATAACTATGTCATATAACAATAATTATAAAACCTAAGCTAGCTCACTGGAACCTATTATGAGTCGCCACCTAATTTTAACCTAGATCAAATTAGGAAAGGAGAGTTCGGGTTCGGGGGCTTGATATTCGACTTAATTAGGGTTCAATTACTTTCATTACCCCTCCTAGGTCGTTTTTCCTCTACTTAGTTTATTTACGGCTTATTACGAGTCGTTTTAACCTAAGCGCGAGCTTCTGTTTTTTTTGTTTTTAGCATTTTTTGACAGAGAAATAAAGTGAAATTAAAAGCTACCTAAACTAGGGTTTCGGAGGCAGAATTAGGTCAAATTTTGCTTACGTCCGTAGCCACGGACCAAACGTCCGAGACCACGGACCCCAGTTAACCTAAATATACAGAAAAGTCGAAATTAAAGGAAAACGAAATTTGCAAAGTCCGGGGCCACGGACATGCTGTCCGTGGGCCCGGACATCATTAGAAAAACCTAAATTTTGAATTTTTAAATCCCGCCGCCGTCCGTGGGTGTCCGTGGTCTCGGACAACGCGTCCGAGGTCCCGGACCATAGGTCCGAGGTCACGGACCACCCACGGACAGGGGTTTTCAGAAGGTTTCCGAGGGTGTTTTGAGCTCAAATTTTTGGGTGTGTAGCCTGAAAGATGTACAAGACGTTAGTGATTGAAAGTTTTCAATGTGAATACGAATTAAGCACGAAACTTAGCAAACAAGTTATCTGACAGAGGCTTAAACAAACAGCAATACAGAAGCCCACGAAGGTTAGTTTGAGCTCAAATTTCGAGGCAAGACAGATAATACCGTGGAGAATTAGGGAAGCTGAGTTTCTACATGTTTTACCTTCGGATTCACAACGTTTCTTCACACCGGGATTCGTCAAGTGCTTCGTTGATGGTAGACCCGAAAGGACTTCGAACCAGGCTTCTGGTTTTTGGTTGTTCTTGCTGTTCTTCACGTTTTGGTGGTGTTTTTGTGGGTTTTGATGATTATTGGTGCTTTGGGAATTGGAAAACGTGTTTAGATGATGATTTCGGGGGATTTTCGGTATGATTTGGGTGGCCGGGTGTTGGAAAACGTGAGAGAGAGAGAGGAGGCTGCCTTTTCTGACTCTCTAGGGTTCTTGAGTATGTGAGGTTCTGATTTTATCCAAAAACCTATCCCCTTATATAGACTTCCTTAAAGATAAAGAGAATCTAGTAAAAGTAAGATTTTTTCGATATTTTAACTAAGCAACTTCCCAAAGGAATTTTGCTATGAAATTTTAACCACATGTCAAGAATGGATATTATGAATTTTCTGAGGTGGAAACGAATTTTTTAAATGCTGGAGCATTTTTAAATTGAATTTCTCGTCAGATTCAGTCAGAAATTTCTAGAAAATTATTGGAAATTCGAAAAATCAAAATTCCAACGCCATTATGCTTAAAATGTCATCCTCTATCATGGGTTAAAATATCAAAGCATTCCGAGCTGATTTGGGCACCCTCTGGAGGAGAGAGAAAGCCTATAGGAGAACTCAGAAGCCTTAAAAATTACGAAAACGCCCCTGACAGTGACGAAACTGCTCCTCAGGCCCTGGAACACACCGATCGAGCCGGAATCCCTCATTACCGATCAAATATCCCTCACGACACCAAAACTTTGCAGACCCTAACCAGGGGGGTCAAAATTTTGGGTATAACAGATTGCCCCCCGTCAACTGGACTTTGTAACGAATGTGAAAAGTCTGGTTGATGCTTGAGTGGTGCCCCAAAATTTTGGACCCCACAGAATCCTCCACGTGTATGAAACCGGGTTAACGATGCCCAGCTACTCGGAGGCGCTAACTACCAAAGCTACAAAGCATTGTCGAGCTATTCTAAGGCGCTGACTGCCTAAGCTACAAAGCATTGTCGAGCTATTCTAAGGCGCTGACTACCTAAAATACAAAGCATTGTCGAGCTATTCTAAGGCGTTGACTACCTTTAAAGGAGTGAAGTACATGTCAAGCGATTCTAAGGCGTTGACTACCTAAAATGTGAAAAGTGCACTGAACTAAAAGTGAATAATCAAGACCGAGCATCTAAGGTGCCGGGAACCTAAAATTAAATGGAATACACCGAGCATTATAGGTGTCGGGAACCTGAAGCTGAATGAAATACGCCGAGCATTATAAGGTGTCGGGAACCTGAAGCTGAATGAAATACGCCGAGCATTATTAGGCGTCGGGAACCTGAAGCTGAATAGATTACGCCGAGCATTATAAGGTGTCGGGAACCTGAAATTTGAATGGATTACGCCGAGCATTATAAGGTGTCGGGAACCTGAAATTTGAATGGAATACGCCGAGCATTATAAGGTGTCGGGAACCTGAAGTTGAATGGATTACGCCGAGCATTATAAAGTGTCGGGAACCTGAAATTTGAATGGAATACGCCGAGCATTATAAGGTGTCGGGAACCTGAAGTTGAATGGATTACGCCGAGCATTATAAAGTGTCGGGAACCTGAAATTTGAATGGAATACGCCGAGCATTATAAGGTGTCGGGAACCTGAAGTTGAATGGATTACGCCGAGCATTATAAGGTGTCGGGAACCTAGAGTTTGATTGGAATACGCCGAGCATTGTAAGGTGTCGGGAACCTGGAGTTGAATAGGATACGCCGAGCATTATAAGGTGTCGGGAACCTAAAATGAAAGGAGATGTAATGAGATTGATGTGATGTGTGCGTAAATTGACGAATGTAAAGTAGGACCTATGGGCCTAAGTGGAATGGTAGGAAATCCAGGTTCGTGATGAGCCTGAGGTTGAGTTCATCTACTCTGGTGAATCTGAATCTTTGGCTGAGAATCTGCATCTCTGAAGAGTCTGTATCTTCGGCTGAGAATCTGTATCTCTGATCGGGTGAGAATCTGTATCTTCGGGGCAAGAATCTGTATCTCTGAAGAGTCTGTATCTTCGGCTGAGAATCTGTATCTCTGATCGGGTGAGAACTGTATCTTCGGCTGAGAATCTGTATCTCTGATCGGGTGAGAATCTGTATCTCCGGGGCAAGAATCTGTATCTCTGAAGAATCTGTATCTTCGGGGCGAGAATCTGTATCTCTGAAGAATCTGTATCTTTGGGGTGAGAATCTGTATCTCTGGTCTATGATGAGGAGTTTCGTACGGACGGATGCAAGGTTATCTTTATGCAAATGATCATAATGAAAGTTGATTATGAAAGTGCCAAACATGGCAAAGATGTGCATGTCAAAATACAATCAAAGTGTATGTAGGAAACTTGTCCAAACAAGAAATCATTGGAAAATGTGCCAAACATGGCAATATTAAGGATCAAAAATTGTCCAAAGCAGGACATTGCTACAAAGTGTGCCAAATGCGGCCATGATGAGGTTTATGAAACCGAAGTGTTTTAAAGGAAAGTTGTTCAAGACAAGAAATTGTTGTTTGATGAAAATTCTGTTTAGTGAAAAGGAAAGTGAATCATCATTTCCTAACTATAGACTTCGGACTTGTATTTATCTCCTACGAGATGAACATGCCGCCGGTGGGGTATGGTGTATGATGTGAAGGTAAGGGCTTATGTTGCCTGTGTGGTGTATGAAGTGAAGGTAAGGGCTTATGTGGGCCTGTGGTGTTTGATGTGGTGGTAAGGGCTTATGTGTGCCTGTGGTGGGATGGTGGTGGTGATGCTTAAGCCTTGGGTTCCAATTGGTGTTGTCATAGCAATTGTTGGAGCCAACAATTGCCCCCAGTATTTTTCCCTTAAGACAATATGAGCTAGAGTTTCATGGCAATCGATCGTTCCGATCGATTGCCCCCAGTATTTCTTTGATCGAACGTGCGAATGAGTCTCGTCCTCACAGGGTCAAGGCTTATGTTCTGATATGGTGCTTCCTAACCTACACTCGACGTGTTTGGTGTTTACACTCGTTTCTCACTTACGGTCACAACTTCTAGACCATTGAATTTGATATTTGATGAATTTACGCATTCAATCTGTTACTTTCACGTGATTGGATACACAACTACCAAGTCGGAAGTCTTTGAGGCTTATAACGTGGCCATGGGGTGTGATGCAAGACAATGGGACCATGGAGGGATGTTTGAGGTATGTGGAGTTTAAAGGGGTGACCAAAGCTGCACTTTGTGTCTTCTCTCGGATTCATCTTCCTTGTCTTGAAGTCGTCTAGCTGCTTTGTGTTGTCGTTGTTTTTGAGCTTCTGGACTTGGACTTTGAAGTTGTCCTTTACACCATTTCTTCTCTTTGTCATTTGGATTTCTTCGAGGCACTTCGGGTTTGCCTTTTTTCTTTATCCTTTCTTGACTTTGCCTTCGGGGTTCTTGTGTTTCCCGGTTTTGGGCTTCGAGAGCTGTTTTGATGTGAGCTCTTTGGATCCTGTGTCACTCTAGGACCATTTGCGGATCACTTTGTCATGCTGATAGCGGCATTGCTTCTTCGGACTGATGAGAATGTTATCTGAGAGTCGGGCTCCTCGCCTCCTTTGGTCACCGGGTCGGACATTCATCATTGGCTGGGTTATTTTGTGGAGTTCATAATATCGAAAAGGGATATATGAAAGGCTCAGCGGGGGTGCCTAGGGTTTAATGACTGGGTTTACAAGCTTTGGCTATGTGGTGCTATACCTAGGTGCTTCGTCATTCCTGATAGTCGTATATCCGTTCTTTGTTACTTTTCACAGGTCTAAGCGTAAATTTACAAATTATCTCCTTCGGTCGGAGTTATACCGTTTACCTCACCTTTGAATGTGGCTCACCGGAGTCGTGTAAAAATGACACGCTCGTTCACTCATGGTTTTTCCGCTCAAGACATTCTCGTGAATTTCACTCAGAGACTAGTTCACACGCTTAAACGAAAGATGAAAGATGATGAACCTAAACTCAGATTGCCCCCATTATTGATTTGGGGTTAATGACGACAATTTAAAAGATATGGATTTGGAACCGCTTTGGGGGTCATTTGGATGTTTTGGGATAAGCTGTGGGGTTTGGTAAGGCATGTCCAAAACTTCAGAAACAAAATACAAGTCTTTGTATTCCATTGTCGGGAGATAATTAATTCATGAACCATTTTCTCAAAAGAAACTTGTGTGAAACAAAACCTTCTCTTTTTTTGTGTTATCATTTAGACTTGAAAAAGTCATCGATTTGTGAACATGAGGAAGAAGATGATTTAACAAGATCAATGCTTCTTATTAGTGGTCAGAAAACGATCATTCTTTGAAAAATATGAGAGGTGCATTTGGAAGATGAGTGTTATGGCAGGTTATGCAGTAGAATGCATGGGAACCCTAAAAATTCTGTTGAATCCAAATCCTGCTGAACCGTCTGAAGTCGGCATGCTGAAGACTCGAGCTCTTGACCGCCGGGATGTCGCTAAGATGACTGCGATCGTCTTCTTCTTGGACTCTTAGTAGGCTCCTAGGAATGCCTATGGATGACGCATGAGACACTTGGGCCTGCATGGGTTGAAACAGTTTCATGAATGTGGATTAGGCGCTCGGGCCTGGATGATTTTCATGGATGTGGATAGGCACTCGGGCCTGGATGAATTGAAAGTGAGGCACACATGCCAGAATGATTCATAAGCGGGTTGGCACTCGGGACGGAATGAGGATGCGGCACTGGGGCCAGAACATGTTGTGAGACTGTGGCACTAGGGCCGGAATGTTTAGAATATGTGGCACTTGGGCCAGAAAGTGTTTGAGGATGTGGCGCTTGGGCCTGAATGTGTTTAGGAAAATGGCACTTGAGCCGGAATGATTTGGGATTGTGGCACTTGGGCCAGAACGATTTCAGATTGAAGTAAGAAATATGGGCCAGAGGGACTTCTAGACTGGAACGAATGTGCGGGCCTGAATACCCTTAATCTGGAAGTGGAGTAAACGGGCCGAAGGAAGCCACATGGACCGTGAATGTGCCACTGGGCCGAGAGAGAAACCTTGAAGCCTAAGATTCGTTTGATGATCTTGTTGGGCCTTGAGGCCAGAAACTAGAATGAATGGGTTGCGCAAACTATCTGGGATTCAAATGTTTTATGCTATGGGCCAAAATTTTGGATTCAGAGCAAAGTTCGTGGGCCAAAACTATGAATTGGTCTATGGGCCCAGATTAAGTGAGTTATGAGTGTGGCACTTGGAATATTCTAAGAATTTGGCACCTGGGCCAAAATGTGTTTGGGCTAGAAAGAGGGCGCATGGGCCGAAATGATTTCTAAACCATGTCCCAGATGTGAATTGGAATTTGGGACCGAGTACTTCTGATTGGGCCTAAAAGATGATACTTATACCTAGGATTTTGGGCCAAAGCCCGAGTGGAAAGTCTTTCTAGACTAGAATAAACCCTGAAACGGAAAGGCCTGATGGATTTTCATGAACTGCTTTCGGTGGATTTGTTTTCATGGGCCTAGAACTAAATTGATAATTCAAATTGGGCCGAAAGAGAGAAATCACCTAGGTCTGAACTTTTGGGCCAGAGCCCAAACAAACAATTCATTTATTCAAACCAAACAGGGCCTTAGGGCCGCAAACAATGAAGTCGTGAATTCCAGGTTGGGCTGAGTTGACATAGGAAGAGTTCCTATCAATTTCTAGGCTGGCAGTGGGCCGATCATACAAGCAAACAAGGCCCACACAAGTTCAACATGTCCTTACTAGACGCTTCAACCAAATTGGGTATGGATCGATCCGGAGAGGTGCTTGGGGCATGGGCCCAGGTCACCACAAAGGAATAGGGCTTGCACGCTATTCTCTTTGGGCTTCCCCACTTTTTTCACATCACCTGAAGGTGTGCGTCCACGGTCGGGTCTTTGACTGACCAAACAATGGGCTAGGTAAGGGCACTGCCAGGAAAACGCTTGGGGCTAAAGCCCAGGTATTAAGGGGATGTGGTTAGACGACATCCTCCTCTTTTCCCCCGCTTATTCACATCACCTAAAAGGTGTGAGTCCCTGACAGGGGACCCTCAAACGGGTCCCGGGGTGAAATCGGTTCGTGTGGACCCTCGCTCTCATATGATGCAAAGGTGCAGAAATTAAAGTGCACACAAAAGTAAACAAACAAAGTAATAAAGCCATAAATAAACAATTTCGAGTTAAGCCCTCTTTCTTAAAATTAAACAAGTTAAAATTAAGAAGTTTGTCCCCAGCAGAGTCGCCAGTCTGTGAGCCTCGATTTTAAACCCTATCCTATGTTGATTAAAGTTGATTAGGATCTAAACGGGTTTTAGGTCCACTTATAACCTAAGATTAATAACTATGTCGTATAACAATAATTATTAAAACCTAAGCTAGCTCACTGGAACCTATTATGAGTCGCCACCTAATTTTGACCTAGATAAATTAGGAAAGGAGAGTTCGGGTTCGGGGGCTTGGTATTCGACTTAATTAGGGTTCAATTACTTTCATTACCCTTCCTAGGTCGTTTTTCCTCTACTTGGTTTATTTACGGCTTATTATGAGTCGTTTTAACCTAAGTGCGCGAGCTTCTGTTTTTTTGTGTTTTTAGCATTTTTTGACAGAAAATTAAAGTGAAATTAAAATTACCTAAACTAGGGTTTCGGAGGCAGAATTAGGTCAAATTTTGTTACGTCCGTAGCCACGGACCTAATGTCCGAGACCACGGACCCAGTTAACCTAATATACAGAAAAGTCGAAATTAAACAGAAAACAAAAATTGCAAAGTCCGGGGCCACGGACAGGCTGTCCGTGGGCCCGGACATTATTAGAAAAACCTAAATTTTGAATTTTTAAAATCCCGCCGCCGTCCGTGGGGTCCGTGGCTCGGACAGGTCCGGGACGGACAGACGTCCGTGGGTGCGGACCACCTCGGAGGCGGCTTTGAAGGTTCCGAAGGTGTTTTGGCTCAAATTTATGGGTGTGTAGCCTGAAAGATGTACAAGACGTTAGTGATTGAAAGTTTTCAATTTGAATACGAAGTAAGCACGAAACTTAGAAACAAGTTATCTGACAGAGGCTTAAACAAACAGCAATACAGAAGCCCACGAAGGTAGTTTGAGCTCAAATTCGAGGCAAGACAGAATACCGTGGAGAATTAGGGAAGCTGAGTTCTACATGTTTACCTTCGGATAACACAGTTTCTTCACACCGGGATTCGTCAAGTGCTTCGTTGATGGTAGACCCGAAAGGATTCGAACCAGGTTTGGTTGTTGGTTGTTGCTGTTCTTCACGTTTTGGTGGTGTTTTGGGGGTTTGATGATTATGGTGCTTTGGGCATGGGAAACGTGTTTAGATGATGATTTCGGGGGATTTTCGGTATGATTTGGGTGGCCGGGTGTTGGAAAACGTGAGAGAGAGAGAGGAGGCTGCCTTTTCTGACTCTCTAGGGTTCTTGAGTATGTGAGGTTCTGATTTTATCCAAAAACCTATCCCCTATATAGACTTCCTTAAAGATAAAGAGAATCTAGTAAAAGTAAGATTTTCGATATTTAACTAAGCAACTTCCCAAAGGAATTTTGCTATGAAATTTTAACCACATGTCAAGAATCGATATTATGAATTTTCTGAGGTGGAAACGAATTTTTTAAATGCTGGAGCATTTTTAAATTGAATTTCTCGTCAGATTCAGTCAGAAATTTCTAGAAAATTATTGGAAATTCGAAAAATCAAAATTCCAACGCCATTATGCTTAAAATGTCATCCTCTATCATGGGTTAAAATATCAAAGCATTCCGATCTGATTTGGGCACCCTTGGAGGAGAGAGAAAGCCTATAGGAGAACTTAGAAGCCTTAAAAATTACGAAAACGCCCCTGACAATGACGAAACTGCTCCTCAGGCCCTGGAACACACCGATCGAGCCGGAATCCCTCATTACCCGATCAAATATCCCTCACGACACCAAAACCTGCAGACCCTAACCAGGGGGTCAAAATTTTGGGTTAACAGTCTCCAAACTTGAATTTCCTCCTCTAATGGTGGTTTGACTTGGCACCAAAATGAAGCTCTTGAAGTTTTGAAAAGATAGAAGAAGGAGCTTGAGCTAACTAAGAGGAATATGTATTTTGTTTTGGATTTGGAGCTTAAATGAGCAAGATGTGTGCAAGAGAAGATGGAGCTAGCTGGAGATGCTTCACGTTAATGGAGAAGAGAAAGAGAGCAAGAAAACCGTGTGAACAAGAAAGAATGAAAAGTGGAGAGAGGAATCACTAAAGGTGAGATTTATGTAAAAAGGTGAATATACTTTAGGCTTAAAAGACTTATTTGCTTTCTTAATCACTTAATGAGTCATGAAGGTGGTGACTCACCCCTTAAGAAACCGGCCCCCTTTTGTAATGAGGGTAGTTTAGTCTTGTTGACCAAATGTCTCACTTATATAGACTTATGTTTAAACTAATCTTAATTATTCACTATTCATCAAAACAAGGCACATTGTTGTGAATTTTTGATTTCCACATTGATATAGACCTCCAAATGTGATACTATATAGTACAATGTTAATTAAAGAGTAATGATGGACATTTAGCCATTCAAAACTCATTTACAAGACAATTTTCAAAACGTGCTTTAAGACTCCTTAAAGCACCATTTTGTGTTTTAACTGTTTTCAAGCTTGGTTTTCTTTGGTAATTGATTTAAAATGAAATGACCATGAGGATATTACTAAGGTCCTTAGAACAATACTTGGGTACTCTCTCCCATGTCTCTCCAGCTTAGAGCACGTTTTTACTTAAACTGCTCTTTTTTGGTGTTTCCTTATATTTTCTTGATTAGAAATGTTTCTTAATGTTTCTAAGGCATATTTAGCCTCCTTATATCTTAGTTTATCATTTGAACACCATATCTAAGTTTGGGGTATTTCAAACTTTACCTTTCTGTTATTCATCTTTATTCTTACTTGTTATCTTGATTTGGTGATTTGTGAATGCTTTGCTCCTCTGTGTGGTTTAACGTGATTGCTTTCAAGCTATTATTTATTTCAGAGTTTGTTTATAAGTTTGTTTTTGGAGGATCGTAACCAGTTCCATTTCCAGGGAACTGACCCACCCCTCTCAGGTGGGCTGCTTGTTTTTCACTTGCAGGTACGAGTTACTTTACAGGTGGCCACGAAGAGAACGATGATTGGGATGGGATTAGGTGTGTGGAGAGTTTATATGTTTTATTTCTGTTTTATTTTTGTTAAGTTTTGGCTGAGCAGGCCGTGCAATTGTAATCTTTAAGTTGAAATG
>JAIOTZ010001909.1:0-26782 GCA_023374045.1 Limonium bicolor
TTCTTTGAAGAGGTTGATGGTTTTGTAGGAGGGACTTCGCTTTGACTTGATTGCGAGTGGATGTAGCACCGAATCACGTACTTCTATAGCATGTCGAATAAGGCACTGTCAATCAAGAGAGGGATAGATCTTAGACAATGGAATGGAATGAGAGTAATTTGACAATAGTTTGTTTTCTTCCAATTTAGCATAGATGTAAATAAATTTGGTACAAGCATAGATGTAAGTAAATTTGGTACAAGCATAGATGTAAGTAAATGACAACCAACGGTGATAAGTAACCATACCAGATGCACATAGGTCATCATCTTGTCCTGTTTTGAGGTTGGATCCGCCGAATCTTGTGAGGGGGTTGAATCCGCGGAATTCCGTTGATTATCTGCGGTTAAATCCTGCTGGGAGGTTAAATCCGGTGAATCTGCTTCATCTATAACCGAATCCCTTTGAACTTTGAATTTCTTCTCTAAGGTTTCTAATAGATCCATTGGTGTTTCATCCTTGCGATTCTTAACCTTCCAATCAATTTTCTGCATCCCTAACAGAACAATAGCTTTGTCTTTGTCACCTTGTATGATGCTAAGATGCAACGGGGTGTTTCCATCTTTATCCGGTTCATTAATCATACTGACCAAGCTTTCCAGGATTATACATTTTCTCAGCTTACGGCTACTCATATTACCCAGAAGGTGGATTACATTCCTCTGTAGAAGAAATGAGAGAGAATCGAGGCAAATTCTACTGTTGTATTGATTGAAATGTGACGGCTGATTGATTACAGAGATTTACCCTAGTGCTTTATATAGGTAGTGTACAGATGTAAAGAGTAATGGACTGTACATAAGACTGTAAATAAAGGATGGGCCTTATTTCTATTTAGAGTGGGCCTCGATTAATTTGTCTTCTGTGACGGTTGTGTCTTGTTTGTCGAGAGTGGGCTCGTCTGGCCCAGAGGAGTGTTTGTCTATTAGCCCCCCACGTTCCAAGCTGATGGAGATTGAGTTTGGAACGAAGTACAGAAAACCTAGTTCCAGTCAAAGGCTTTGTCAAATGTCTGCAATCTGGTCGGAACCATGAATGAAGGAGATGCGCAAGGTGCCATTTGAACCCGTTCACGCACGAAGTGGAAGTCCAAGGCGATGTGCTTGGCGCGAGCGTGGAGCACCGGGTTGGCGGCGAGATAGGTCGCTCCAAGATTATCGCACCAGAGGGTTGGTGCTTCCGGTAAGTAAATTCCTAACTCGCCTAATAGATTTGTATCCAGATGAGTTCGCATGTAGCATAGGCCATAGATCTATACTCAGCTTCTGTGGTATTAGAGCGAGCAACAGTAGGTTGCTTCTTAGATTGCCAAGCAATTAGGGTTTTACCGAGAAACACGCAGTATCCTGTTGTAGACTTTCGATCCAGGGTGTCACTGGCCCAGTCAGCGTCGGCATAGGCTGAGAGAAGAGGTTGCGAGTGAGGAGAAATATATGGACAGAGATTGAGTGAGTTTGAGGGTACTGAGTACTCGTTGGGACTGAAAGTGATATTGAGAGGGGGAGTGCATAGATTGGCAAAGCTTATTTACTGCAAAGCTTAGGTCTGGCCGAGTGAGAGAGAGATACTGAAGTGCACCCAGTATGCTTCTGAAAAGGTAGGTTTTCATAGGGGCTAGAGTCTGACATAGATGTGGAGGTGGGAAGACTCATGGGAGTTTGAACTGGGCGGCAGTTGGCCATGTGAGCTTTCTGTAGAATAGAGGAGATATACTTAGACTGATTTAGGAACAGTCCTCTAGGGCTTCTGGTAATGTGCATACCGAGGAAATAGTGAAGGGGGCCTAGGTTTTTAACTGGGAAAACGGAGGAAATTCTGTGAATGAAGTGTTGAACCAGAGAAAGAGGGAACCTGTGATTAGAATATCATCTACATAGATGAGAATGTAGAGGGTATCTTGAGCATAGTGATAGATGAACAGAGATGTATCAGCCTTTGAGGGGATGAAACCCAAAGATATTAGAGTGTCACTGAGTTTAGAGAACCAGGCCCGCGGGCCTGTTTAAGTCCATAGAGACTTATGAAGAAGACACACATGATTAGGGTAGTAGGGGTGGATAAAACCAGGAGGTTGATCCATGTAGATTTCTCTTTGAGTTCACCATGTAAAAAGGCGTTGTCTATGTCAATCTGATGAATGGGCCAGTGCTTAAGAACTGCTATAGTGAGAACCAACCTGATAGTGGTAGGTTTTATAACTGGACTGAATGTTTCTTCATAGTCAACTCCCTCTGTTTGGGAATAGCCTCTAGCCACAAGTCTGGCTTTCCTTCTGTCAATAGTACCATCTGCCTTCTTTTTAGTTTTCAAGACCCATTTGACTCCCAAAGGTGTAACATGGGTTGGTCTAGGGACAAGAGTCCAGGTGTTGTTATGTTGGAGGGCATGGAACTCCTTTAGCATGGCAGCAAGCCATTCCTTGTGTTGAACAGCCTGTTTAAAAGTAGGTTCTTCTGGGATAAGGGTACTGGTGTGAGCAGAGGGCCAGGGCATAGTTCCATCAGTGCGGATGAGGGGTTTTCTAATATTTGCTCTGGCCCTAGTGATCATGTGATGAGGAGGTGGTAGTTCTGGGGTAGAAGCAGCAGTAGAGGGACTGGGTTGAGGAGAGGGAGAAGTCCCTGAGGCAGAGGATGTGGGAGTGGGTAGTGTGGTGTGGGTGTAGCAGGTGTGCCCATAGGGGTAGGTGAAGGTGAGGCAACATTATGTGGTGTCTGAGGAGGTGAAGGGAGAGGCTGGTGGGTAGTGGGGCCAGTAGGATTGGAGACAATAGGTGTAGGAGTATAGGTGGGGTGTGGTTCAGAGAGTGTGGGGTTGGTCAAGTGATGAAAAGGAAAGGATGTCTCATTAAAGAGGACATCTCTAGTAGTGTAGATTTTGTGGGTGAGCATGTCCAGGCATAGATAGCCAGTGTAATTGGGTGCATAACCAATAAAGGTACAAAGGGTGGATCTGTAATTGAGCTTATTATGGTTATAGGGTCTCATGTTTGGCCAGCAGGCACAGCCAAAAACCTTGAGGGCAGAGTAGTTAGGTGGGGCTTTGAATAACTTTTGGAAAGGGGTTTGGTGGGATAGAATGGGAGTGGGTGTTCTGTTGATAAGAAATGTAGCCGTGTGAAAAGCTCTTTCCCAAAACATGAGAGGTAGAGAGGCCTGGGCTAGCATAGAGAGACCTTTATCCACAATTTGTCTATGTCTGGTTTCAACAGAACCATTCTGTTGATGTGAGTAAGGACAGGTGATCCGTAGGGCTATTCCTTTACTGCTGAGAATAGGTTTTAGGGGTTTGAACTCAGTACCCCCATCAACCTGTATACTTTGAATGGTAGTCTGAAAGTAATTTTGAACCAAATTCATGAATGCAGTGAAGACTTTAACAACCTCAGACTTAGCAGACAGAAAATAAATCCAGATAAACTTGCTGTAATCATCCACAATAGAAAGATAATACCTACTGCCTGAGTGTGAAACAACATGTGAAGGGCCCCACACATCAAGATATAGTAGTTCAAAGGGTTTTCCAGAAGTAGAAGGAGATAGGGGGTGAGGCAAAGCATGCATTTTCCCCATACAACAACTGTCACATTTGTCAAAATTAGCTTTGGAAGCTGTAACAGGTAAATTAAACAACTTAATAGTCTGATTAGTAACCCTAGTAGAGGGATGTCCTAATCTTTGATGCCATAGTTGAGCTGAAGCTCTCTCTGCAACATGAGCTTGTGTGGCTTTATTGAGTGGTAAGCTAGAAGCACCAGGAAACTGGTAAAGCCCTTGATCAACCCCTCCTTTGAGCAGAATATTCCTCTTGGCCAGATCCTTGATAACAAAGAAAGTAGGAAAGAATTCAATAGAGACTCTGTTATCTGCAGCAAGTTGTCTGACTGATATTAAGTTTTTATTGAGCTTAGGCACATATAATAAGTTAGGTAGAGAGAGATAACCAGTGGGAGTAGGCAGGAGGCCAGTGCCTTGAGCCTTAACAGGAAGAGAGTTGCCATTTCCAAACTGAACCTCATCTGTCCCATTGTGAGGCTGATAGTCCAGGCTTAGATTGGAGAAGTCATGTGTGAAGTGGTTTGTAGCACAGCTGTCTGGGTACCAGGGTTGGTCAGTAGTGGTGGCATTTGCATTAAACTGAGATGTGGTTGGGGCCTGATAACTGTGGTTGAACCTGTTATAACAGGAAAGAGCAGAATGACCATATTTGCTGCACACTTGGCACTGTATCCTTGGGTCACTCTTACCAGAAAGATGCTGTCCCTGACCTTGATAGTTTCCTCTGTTGGAATTTCTTCCACCTCCACGTTGTCCTCCTCTGGAGGATCTACCTCCTCTATTTCCTTTCCTCTAGAGGAGTTAGTCTGAGTAGCATTAACAGATATTTGGGTGGTATTAAGAAGATCTGAGGTTTGTTGAGCCAAATGAGATTCAAAAATAAGCAGTTGAGCATACAGATCAGCAGGAGTGATAGCAGTGGTCCGTAGCATGAGATTAGTCTTAACTGAGTCAAACTCCAAGGGCAAACCACTGATTATACAGCTCACAAAATCACAATCATCCATAGGTGCACCAGCAGAAGCAAGGGAATTAGATAAATTTCTAGCACGATTGAAATAGCTAGTAACAGAATCTGCTCCTTTCTTAATACTCATAAGTTGGCTGCGTAATAACATAACTCTGGAGGTCACTTGGGCAGAGAACATACTCTCTACAGTTTTCCAAGTAGAGGCAGCATTTTTTTTTTAAAACCACTTGAGATAGAATAGATTCGGTCATAGAAGCATTCAGTAGAGACATAATGAGTTGATCAGTTTGTTTCCAACTGTTATATTCAGTATTAACAATGCCATTTACCGTTTCAGGTGGTGCTGTTTTGGATCCATCAATCCATCCATATAAGCCATGACCACGGAGGTATGGTTCAAGCTGAGCTCTCCAGATAGGGAAGTTGTCTGCCGTCAATTTGATGAAATTTGAAGAGGGGGATAGAAAGGAAGTAACAGAGATAGTAGAAGAGGTGGTAGAGCTCAATGCACCTGAGGTAGAGTTTCCAGTGTGGGCAGAATCTGTAGACATGGCGACAAGAAGAAGGAAGAAGAAGCCGAGAAGAGAAGAAGGATCAAGAAGAAGAAGACGCAGAGAAAAGGCCTGCTATGGCTCTGATACCATAGGAGAATGAGAGAGAATCGAGGCAAATTCTACTGTTGTATTGATTGAATAATGTGACGGCTGACTGATTACAAAGATTTACCCTAGTGCTTTATATAGGTAGTGTACAAGTGTAAAGGGTATTGGACTGTACATAAGACTGTAAATAAAGATGGGCCTTATTTCTATTCAGAGTGGGCCTCGATTAATTTGTCTTCAGTGACGATTGTGTCTTGTTTGTCGAGAGTGGGCTCGTGTGGCCCAGAGGAGACTCTTTGTCTATTACTCTGGTTCTTGTTATGGCAGACAGCAGCGGATGAGGATAACTAGCAAGTATCATTTGGATGATGGAGATGTACCCATTCATAGCTGCTCTGAGGAACGGGGTAAAACCCTCCTTGTCGTGGATACTGGCAGCTGCTTCACTAGGATCTCTTTCTGATCTAGTAGGATCTTGACAACATCTTCTTGTTTGTTCTCCACAGCCAGGTGGAGAGGAGTCTTGCCCTTTTGGTCTCTGCCTTGTAGATAGCCGGGTTTTTTTGTAATCAAAAGCTTACATACGGCTGCAGATAATCAGTCAGGACTCAGTGTACATTCTTTCAAATGTCGGAACAACGAAGGATGAAAGCAAAAAAGCAAAGGATTGATTAAAGTAAAGAAAGATGAGATGAGAGATTAGATTACAGGCGCTAGCGCACTTGACAGCAGCATGTAGAGGATTTTGTCCATCTGGTCCGCTCTCTTTGTAATCAGTCTTCCCATTCAAAATCTTCCTAATAACATCAAAGCATCGGTACTCCGCAGCAAATAGAGCGGACTTCACGACTATGTTGTCAAATTCTGCGAGCTTTGGTTCTGCCTCTTCTAAGAGGTACATGGCTATGTCTTCATACCCATTCCTTATGGCAATATGGAGGACAGTGTCTTCCTCATTCGAGCTTTTTATCCCCAAAAGTTTTTGAAGAACAGTACAATTCGGTCTCTCTTCTCCTTGTTGCTGGACTGACGAAGAAGAAGAAGAAGCGTGCTGCTCCGAGTTCTGCTGATCAGAAACATAACGGGTCTTAAAATGCTCGACAAGAACCTTAACGATGTCAGTCGCGCCATATCTGACAGCTGTGTGGAAGGGTGTTTCATTGAGGGAATTAGTCAGGAGGAGAAGTGAACCGAGTTTCGCACTTTGTTGTTGGTAAGCAGCTGGATGGTGAACGTCAAAATGAAGAGTGCGTTTGATGATGTCGACGTGGTTGTGCTCACAAACGATGTGGTAGACATTATTGTTCTCTTCAGGTGTTCGGAAATTCAAGCAGGCTGTTAATCTCGATAAAGGAAGCTCGAGAAGTGAGCCAGAAATGGCCGCTTGGTAGATCTCACAATAAGTTACGTTTTGGTCCTCCTCCATTGACGCAATCTAACTTTTTTGTAGCTATCCAGATTATAATGACCTCTACCTTTTGTTTGTTCAAGCAAATATGAAGGAAAAGAAGAAAGAACTTTGGTAATCGGTTTATCAGCCAGTTTTGATGACTTTTTTAATGGTAACCTGTTCCGATGACTCTGTTTCAGTGGTTATACTTATAATTCCTTGTGAAAAAGGGTTAAGCTTATAATAGTGTCATAAACCAATAATTTAAACGCTAATCCAACCTTTTTTTTTCCAAGTAAGTTGTGCCAATCACCAGCTGAAGTATAGGTTGACCTACTAATACGAAAGTCAGATTAATATAAAAACACCATTATTGGGCCCTCAAGTCATTGATTACACATGTACACGTTCTCACACGCACACTATATGATTGTTAGTTAAAGACCCGAAAAATTAGGGAAGGTACTAAATAACTATGTATATATATATAAACTTGCGTAATTTAAGAACCTGAAGCGCAGTCATGGTTGTTTGACATTTATCTATACACCATAGTAGACGGGTCCTACAAATGTGTGTGAACGTCAATGTGATCATAAAATTGGTAACTGATTTTTCTATTTTTCTCTTCAAATAATACGTTTATTAAATGATTGGTGTTGATGATGAGAGTTAAGAAGCGCTTTCACCCTTCTCAAATGTCCTCTCTGAAAGTCTTGATGATAATAAACTAACCCAATATTTGGCTATATCCTAATGTATTCATAAACCCCTACAACTTTCGGTCTAACAAATTATATATTTAGCATATAAAAATTATATAAATGTATACATTGAATTATTATGTTATTGAAAATGTATTAATGTACATATTGATTTTTTAAAAATTATACAATAATCTCTCGAAGCATGTACTTTTAATATATACATACTATATCACTAGAAATATAATCAAAGATGACCAGGTGTGATGATAACTAAATATGTCTTATAAACGGGCGTTAGAAAAAAGGCAACTAAATTGCCTTTACATAAAGGCATTAATATCAGCCATACAGAGAAAAAATGTTAGCCATTTTTATAGGACAATTAGCCATATATATGAAAACTGATAGCCACCAGATAACTAATAATAATATTTTAAGGAAGTTATTTGCAGTTACAAAATTACTAAATAGCTCAGTAGCCAGCCTCAAAAACGATATTTTTTTAAATTACTCTACACCAACATTACCCTATACCACAAACCATTAGAACCACTATATGGTCAGTTAAAAAATGCCGAAAACATTTTTAGGATTGTAATACAAGCATTGTAAGACTCTAAACCATAAACCCTTTATATAAGCAATGGAATATTAACGATATACAACCGTGGCCAATATTTTATTTAGCTATGACATACATATTTATGTATACATGGCTTACATATCTTAATGTCTATGACAAAAATTTCATAGGTCTGTGGCATATATATTATTTTCATTAGATACAATTGATCGGTTAGAATTAAGCAATGAATATTGAGTACTTTTTGTATATTTACGATATACATGCGTGGCAAATATTTCATAGGTCTGTGGCATATATATTTGTACACACATGGCATATATTTTTTAATGTCTATGGCTAACATTTGTCCTATCTAAAACTTCATCTAATAGCAGTACATGTACAATATAAGTTCAATATACACATAGCGTCATTAAATACAATTAATCTGTTAGAATTAAGCAATGAATATTGAGTAGTTTTTGTCTATCAACAATATACACTCGTGGCACATATTTCATACGTGTAGACCTGGCAATTCGGGTCACTCGGGTCGGGTTCGGCTCGGTTCGGTTCGGGTCAATTTGTAGATATTCACTATTCGGTTTGGTTCGGATCGGGTCGGGTTATCTGGTTAAAATTAAATTGGGTGACTTCGGTTTGGTTGATTTCGGGTTCGGGTGCTTTGGTTCGGGTTAGCCTCTATGTTTTTCGTTTTTTTTTGGGTTATGGATCAAATTCGGGTGACTTACCGCATTATGCTTAATTGACAAAAGTTTTAAAGTACAAATTTAAGCAGCCTTTGTAACTTGTATTGATTTTCATATTTGGATTCAAATTCTCTTAATATAGTGTTACTCTTATTGAAGATTGCTATTGTGTATTGGTTGGTTATACATAATCAAATTTGGATGAAAATATCTTTAATATATTTTTAACTATAGATTTATTAACTGTATCGACCAAGTATAAATTTAAAATTTAGTGAATCATTAGTCAATATTCGGCACTCGACGCCCAGTCTATCCCTCCCCCCCCTACGCCCGACGTTGTGCCTGTGCCTCCCACCATCCCGCGCCCGTCACACCTCGCGCGCGTCCTGCGTCAGCGCCCGTCATCTCAAGCGAGTGTTGCGCGCCCATGCCAATCCATCACCACCTCGCGCATGTGCCCCTATGCGTCTCTCATCACCTCATGCCCATGACTTCATGTTGTGTGTGCTCCACCAATCACCGTCTCGTGTGCACGCCTCGTGCGGGCGTCCTTCAGTAGCTTATTGCTCCCAGTCAGGACTTCTCCCTTTATCTTCTTATTTTATCATTTTAACCCTAATTTAATTTAATTATTCATACAAATATATTTACGTGATGTAAGTTTTGTAATCTTTATTTTTTTGAATCAATTTCCTTGGACACGGCAAAAGATGGCAAGAATTATAAAAATGGAATGAAAACATTCCTTATTTTAGTAGTTCATGGAAATTATGCGTTCGTACATGCCAATAATAAACAAAGGATAATGGAAGTTTGTCTAGTTTCATGTGGTTTGGGTGGAATCATTCCGGGTCAATTCGGTTCGGGTCAATTCGGTTCGGGTCAATTCGGTTCGGGTGAATTCAGTTCGGGTGGATTCAGGTGTATCAAATTTCGGTTTGATTCGGTTTTGGTTTGGTTTGGTTCGGATTTTCGGGTCACATTTCGGATCACATCATTCGGTTTAAATTCGGATTCGGATCGGGTTGGATCGGGTCAGTTTTTCTGGTTCGGGTCACCTTTGCCAGACTACATACGTGTATGACACATATATTAGTAAATACATGGCAGATATTTTTCAAAGCAATGAGTAATTCTGGGATGATGGTTAGAAGAAGGAAATTAAATTAATGGATAGGATTAAGTCATTTAAATCTAAGGGCTCAGATTGATACCTTTAGATAAAGGCAAATAGCGAGCCTTTATACAATCTTGGATGCTTATAAACTAGTCTATATATGATTTTATTGTTTTAATTTGAGGTGGAGGTCAAACTTACTTATTAGTGGAAATGACAAAACAATTGTTTCTGAACAATTACTCATACATTTTCTCTCCGTCCTAAAACTTCCAACCTAGTTAGTTAAGATTTCATACCAAAGTTATAAGTGTTGTAATTGTTAATTTGCACCAGTAATATTTTTATGGAGTAGAGTTATGTAAAATTATACCGAACCAGTTAGTAAGACTTGAAAAGCTAAAACAATTATAGACACATAGCATGCACCAATTACAGTTGATGTTGAATTCACCGCTCAAACAGTCTTTCATTTTAAACCATAACAGCAAGGTCTTAACTAAAACAAAGGACATTCTCAACCATCATTTGTTTGCACTCTGTCACTTCTAAGGGTGAAGGAAAGCCCAAATTTTCAGAATAAGAGCTTTCAAGCTCATAGCTTGAGAGGCCTCAATCTAAGGTACCAAAAGTTGGTACGGGATACCTGCTTCATATTCAGTCCTATCTCACTCAACCCCCAACCTTTCCAAGTAATTTTTGATATGTTGTCTGGGCATTCTTTCATTTTTTTTTCTTCCTTTCAACATGATTTTTTTTGAAGTCATACTTTCATAAATAATATAAAAGCTTATATAGGATGAGTATGTGATAACCCTCAAAGTAAGTCAGGTGGATAATATCAGGGAACATGTTGAAACAAGAAAAACCTCAGCAGTATTAACATCTATGACACTACTCTCACTGACATGAACCATCAAGAGCCTAACATGATGGAAAGCAAAGCCATCATACCAATTACATTTAGGGTAACTAAAATAAAAGGGGAAACAGGGCATAAGTAGAATCCCAACTGACTAAGTAAGTGGGGAAGTTGCGAGAACTATGAAATTTATTCTTAGCTTAAAGATAGATAGTCGTAGAAGTAAGCAAGGCTTCACAGACAATATGTGAGGAGAATCAAAAGAAGTGGTGCCCTGAAAACAACAAGGCAAACATTGTTGGAGCTGAACACCCATAGGGCATAGTCACCAAGATGCAATGTCTGTTCCGGTGACTATGAAAACCTTGGATCATGGCTCTGCGCAGTGCCTGAGTGGTCCAGGGTCCGTCGCTAAATCTTCAGGAGCCAACACTGGGCGGTGGATACCTTTTAGTGAATCAGTTTAATAATAATAATACTTGCTTCAACTCTTACTTGCAATTTTTTGCCTTTCTTTGTCTGGGGAGCCTGCTTAGTTGGTGCTCCCATGTCTTCATGTGAAAAACCCTAGACAATATGATTGAAATTCCACTTTTACTATTACAAGTCATCCCAAACCGAGTCTCCTCACAAGGAGAAAGAGGGGTGTCCTCGACTCTCGTGTCACCTAAAAATCCACCATCAAAGTGTGAGCAATTTAGGGAGTTCGGTTACGGAGAACCAGAAGCTTCAAAATGAGCCCGTTGATGTAACACCCCAACTACACACACCATACTTAACAACTTTAGCAGCGGAATTACAGCCCGACATCTAACTTAATCCATGGGTGCTACACGCCGTCAGCCACCCACGTGGCTAACAAGGCTAATTCATACATAGTGTACCGGTCTGATGGACTAGATTACCGAATACTACACTTTACATTTACAAATCCGTTATATACTGAATACAAATACAATCACAATCCAACAGTACCGGGTCTAATACATTCACTTCCGGTATCACACTTTGGTCTTACACCGCTTACAAATGCATAAACAAACTACATACACTACCCTTGCATAAACAGCTACCCCATCCTACTCTCGAACGGCTGCCAGCTCCATTGTACCTGAAAAGTATGGGGGGCCCCAAAGGGGGTCAGCACCTTTGCTGGTATGGTAATCGAGCAGCCCGCATGCTACCGGGCCACGCACAACTAATTTTCGAGTGAGTATGCAGTTTATTTTATTAAGGCATGCAAGAAAACACTAAACACATAACGTGCTTATAAGCACACACAACCAACCAATGGGTTACAACCAGCAAAGTCAACACATCATCACTTGTTAGATTATATACACTTTACTTAAGGTGTGTCGGATTAAATATGGGTCCGCACACCGCACATATTTACTTTACTAGGACGTGTCGCTCTTAATATAGACCCGAGCACACCAATACACATAACATTACATAGATGTGTCGGTATTAATATAGACCCGATCACACCATACACAATTTCCCCCTAGCTCCATAGGGCATAGTCACCAAGATGCAATGTCTGTTCCGGTGTCTATGGAAACCTTGGATCATGGCTCTGCGCAATGCCCGGCTGGTCCAGGGCCTGCTCGCTAAATCTTTAGGAGCCAACATCGGGCGGTGGATACCTTTTGGTGAATCAGTTTAATAATAATACTTGGTTCAACTCTTACTTGCAATTTTTTGCCTTTCTTTGTCTGGGGAGCCTGCTTAGTTGGTGCTCCCATGTCTTCATGTGAAAAACCCTTGACAATATGATTGAAATTCCACTTTTACTACTACAAGTCATCCCAGACTGAGTCTCATCACAAGGAGAAGAGGGGTGTCCTCGACTCTCGTGTCACCTGAAAATCGACCATCAAATTATGAGCAATTTAGGGAGTTCAGTTATGGACAACCAGAAGCTTCAAAATGAGCCCGTTGATGCACCTCAAGATTCGTACTTGGGTTCCCAAGACCTTGGAAGCCAACTGACAGGAATGTGGGTGTAATAGCCAAAGGGTGATCAAAGCCACAAATAAGTCAACATGCATCACTTTTCTTATACTAGAGAAGTTTTTTTATATATAATTGCATCCCTATTTCCCTCGACCATAGCCTATATGGGTACACTCTGGCTGGTTGGTTAGATCAGATTAGGCAATGTTTGGTGTTGTGAGTGAACAACCAGCACCTAAAGCAAATAGTAAGCATATTTTCATATGTAACCTGTAACACTGAGTCACAACCTTCAACTGAAACCTTAACATATCGTAACACTGGTTTGTTGATGTCCAAAAGGACCTTACAAGAAGTCCCCCATATAGCGCCCTTTCTCGTCACTATATTCCATAAAGGATCCAAATCTGTTACTAAGCTTGCGAGCAAACTCCTGGTTGATAAATATAAGTGGTACATCATGGATCCTTACCCACATACCTAACCATTTGAACTCATGGTCAGCTGGAGCTTTTAGCGCATCGATGTGTTAGAGAATGAGAAAATATCCATCGAAAGACTGAGGACTACAATTAAGGATCACTTGAATGTTGTCCTTATTTGCAAACTCAAAGAGAGAGAGAGAGAGAGAGGCTCCTACCCTCACCATGAATTTTGAGATCTTCTTTAATCTGCCAAACGCGAATGAACGTGTTCTCGATAGCTCTTACATCCATCACTTTTGGTGAGAAGGATTTCAAAGAGAACATTGTTTAGAATGAAAGGCGTGATCAAGAGTGAGGTAGTTCAGAGAGATAATCTCGCCCTCCTCTTAAGTTAGTGTAAGTTCCTCACATTTTGATGTGATCTCATTAGTGTGAGCTTGCTTCTGGACCTCATCCATGAAACACGGTGGTGAGCGAGCACGGCTTGGAGGCTGAAGAGGGATTGGACGATGTTGCTGGGTAGAAATCAAAGAGAAGGAGGAAGTAGACAAATGTGACTAACAGTTTACCCACACTCCCATGCAAATCTAGAGAGGAAAAATCATTCTTTAGGCAATATTTAGAGATGCAGAGTCTGGGGGAAGAAGGCACCACTAAGGAAAAGTGGAAACAGACAAATATAATGTAGAGGAGGGGAGTACCCTGTAACACCCCTCTCGTTAATCTCGTAGTAATGACACTCGTTGGATAATTTAAAATGTGTCACAGCAAAAAGTAAATTAAATCATCCTCACTCGGGTGTCACATGTCATTACTCACCCATGTGAGTAAAAAAGAAAAACATATAACATAATAATTGAACCGATAACCGCAGTGATGATCTGAGATATTCTACTACTACAAATACATAACTAAATCCATAATCCAAAATACAACAAACAAGTGAGCTACTAACCAAATCCTAAGTTTACCATCGTAATGTAATAATACAACATAATTCCAAAAGGTGTGAATACAAAAACAAAAGTGCTCTACCCAAGGTCCCGCACTCCGGCTTCATACTCAATCAGTGTCCTGTAATGGGGTGTCGTAAAGGCTCAGTAAAATGGTGAGTATACTAAAGTCTAATCCTAGACCCTTTAGGTCACTTAGGTCGTTTAGTCATCTTATCATTAGATTAATTACATGTTGTTCCAGTTACAGTTTATATTGAAAACCGTAAATAACATAAGTAAACACAAGCAATCCATTCAACACAACAATACATTTCACAAGTAAATCATTTATATAATGAAAGACAATGAGTAAATGCAATAAAACGTGATGGCCGTTTTCAACGAACGGTACTCATTGTTTAGCCTTCGGCTTCATACTCATTCAGACCACACAATTAACATACCGTGCACCGAAATATACGCTAGCATGTATTATCACGCTCGCCCGACACTCCTCGTAGCTCTAGTATCTGAATATACACAACGCTACACGTTAATCCCTAAGATTAACTTAATTTAGTATGTCCAAATAAACGATATATCCGATAGTTAATTCCCCCGTAAACTAGTCTAATTAAGTTTGTGCGAGTTTTCTGATTGTTCAGGATTCATTTAATGCCTCATAGTCAAAATGATAATAAATTGTTAGTAGTATATTATCACTTAGGATTAAATCTTTATAATCCATATAATTCATTTATAGGTTACAAATCTTGATTATATATTTATATACATACATACTCACTTGTGTATTATTTGTATATATAACATTGTAGTTTAATGTCTATATGTTACATTAGACCTTATAATTGTTATTATCTTTCTAAACTCTCATTCAATATGTGGAGTTGGTCAACATGACCTTGTTTGGTCAATTGAGTTGACTTAGTTAATTGTTTTAACTTGGTTAGTTTATCCAAGTATACAAGCTTATATAATTCATAACATAACTTTTAATTATATAATTCATCATCATTTAATATCTTACATCTTAACATTAGAACTTCTTATCTAATGTTTTATAATTCTATATCCTCATCTTCTATCATCCCATTAATAGTATTATATGGTTACCCAACCATATTATATAATCTACTCATTCTATATCTTATATAATATATATATATATATATATATATATAATATATATATATATATATATATGAATTATAAAACCTATTTATTAAAATGGTATTCCTTATAATACATCCATCTTTCATTTGATGAATATTACTATCTTATAATTGTTATAACCCTTATATCATTATAAACAATAGTCTAAATTTCATTAATCATGTTTCTAACTTTCGCAACAGCCCACAACTTTTATTTATTACAATCTTACCACATCAATTATATAATGTTACCATCATATCCCTATATCATATATTATGATTTTTACTCTTATAATATAAATAACCTACGGTTATATAATTTTTATTTAAATGTCGAACAGTCCCTTAATTTGTCCAGATTATTTTCTCAACTCCCACACTTTTATTTAATTACTAAATGACCCCATTTATTTTCTATACTTTACAATGCCATTATAAACTATATTATACATCTTAGTTCATTTAGTTCCAAATAAATCTCTAAAAATTCCCAAACAGACCCTAGTCTGTTCTAAACTTCATTTTAACCTAGAATTTCTCAAAATTATGTTTTTACCCCATTTATTTTGTAATTCTTACATTTAGCTTATACACTTAATATAAAGTTATAATAAATTAGGTAACTCAACTAACCTGATCAAGGCCTCTAATATGGTCAATGTTGACCTCCCAAACACTGCCTTGACCACCAACTTCCAGAAATTATGAATTTACCCCAATTTTCCTAGAAATTATAATTTAACTCCAAACTTGTAAAAATTTACAATTTTCATTTAAATTCATTTTTAATCCTAACTTTCGGCTATGTCCATAGCCCTCCAATTTTTGTGTATTTACGGTTTTCCCCCAAACTTTTAATAATGACATAAATAACTTTAAATGTAATTTAAAGCTTAAATAACATAATTAAATGGCCTAAGTACATAGCCTTATTACAAACTTTAACTATAACATCAAATTACATATAAATGCTCATTAGAACATAGTTATTCTCAGGTTTTTATTAAAACCTCCCATAACTTTCATTATTTGCACTTTTACCCTTTTATTATATATTTATGACATTATAAGTCATTTTAATCCTAGGTAAGTTCATCAAATGTGCTATATAACACTTTAGTACATAAATAAGTAAAGTAAACCTATTTAGTTCCAAATACCCACAACTTTAATTAATAACCAGCAATAATTAATTTAAAGCTTTAAAAAAATAAGTTATACTTACTTGATTCAAAGCCACCAAAATCAGCCAATCAACCTTAGTAACTCACGGCCTAATTTAATAAAGAGCTTAGGTTAGTTTTTAGCTCAAAACTTAGGCATAAACTTGATTAACATGTCATTAGGCTTAGTAATTTACTTACTTCTCCAAATATGATCTTTTAAGCTTGATTTTCCACTCTTTGATCAAGAACAATTCCATGGTTGAACCATATTTTAACAAGGAAAGAAAGGTTCAAGGTAGGTCTTGAAAGGCTTAATAACTTAAGGAACATAAGGGTGTAAAAATGGACTTATAAAAACCATGATTTACCTTGGTTTTGCAAGGCTACACCAAGGTATTCTCACCTGATTTTTGTAGTACAAGAGGAATATTAGTTCTCCTTTAAAGCTATGATAAAGGAGATGATTAGAACAAGTGGAAAAGCTAGTTACATTTATCTTTGAATAATCCTTTAAAGGAAGATTTAAGCTTGATTTCGGCCACCTCTTCAAGGTATTGAAGGCGCTACTAATCAAGCATGGAAAAGGGAAGAAAATGAGTGTAAATACTCATTGAAACCAACCATTGAAAGAGTAGAAGTGAAGATAAGAGGTTAGAGCATCTTTTTACCTTAAGAAGTGGGTTTTCCTTCCTTTAATCCAATGACTAGTTTTCAGCCGAAATTATGGTTGATCTTGCAAGAGGAACTCATTGATATTGGTTAATGGAATGTATTTGGAAGTTAGCTCATTGGATAGAGGAAAAAAAAGGAAGTGAATGACATATTACATGGATTAAGATTTATCTTAATCAATGGGAGTTGGATTTTGAATGAGCTTGCTCTAATACTTAACAATGGTGAAAAGGGAGAGTTTAGAGGCTGAAGATCTTGGCTGGTACAGGAGGTAATGAAAGAGAAATGCTGGAATGCCTTAATAAGGTAATAAAAGTCTTGAAATGAACTAACTTGTTTACTTAGATATTTTGATAATTAAATAAGGGTATTATCCCCTTATATTGCTGCCCACTTTGAGTCAAATTTGGGGTCTTATGTTGACCATTGACTATGTTAGATAATTAAGGTTAAAATTGGTACTATTTGGGTACTATTTACATTTCAATGCCATATTTCTGATTTTTTTTGTAAATCATTTGATTTAGGGTTACTAATGTGATACAAAGTAGTACACATGTTAATTAAGGTGTATACAAGGCTATTTAGCAACTCAAAGTCAATTTTTGAACACGTTCTTAACAATGTGTCTTACGAAGTTTTAGAACTCATTTTTGTATTTTAACTCATTCTAGAGTTTGGTTTGCTTTGGTAATGGTATTATTATGTTCATACCTTAGTTATAAGGCTTAGGAATCCACTTTGGATCCTAATTGAGGTTACTCAACCTTTCAAGTTTATTAGGGCACAAGTTTGCCCTAAATGGTCACAAAGAACAATTTTGCTTGTTAATGACCTTTGTTGTTTTCAAATAATTGTTTGGGCATGTTAATGCCTGAATATATATAATTAGATGTGTTTGAATCATGTTTTATTGGTTAGGGGTATTTCATACCCACGGAGGGGAACTAACAATTGACAAGAAAATAGTTCACTACTAGAGAGAAACTCCCGTCAAGGGAAGACATGAGAAATACCTTATTTCCAAACAAATGTTTTCAAACTGAATCCACCAGCACCGGCGATGTGGAAATGCAGAAAGCAAGCAAAATTCTAATGGAAGAACTTATACTGAATAAAATAACTAGATGAAAAATACAATTTAGTTGTTGAGTAGGCCACAATTCAGCTTTTAACATGATTTTCATCTTCACTCATTTCTTCCTTGTAGCATCCATCACCTTTTCCCCCTTAGTTACTACGTACCTGTATTTCTGTACAGCTTTCATTGCATCCATTAAGGTCTTATTATACTTAGCTCAAATCTTCAATTCATTGAAAATTATGAAAACTAACCCCCTTTACTAGATGGAATGTTTTGTGTGCTTCCTCATCCGCATTTGTTTCATTTTTTGTCTCCCCTTCAATATTGGCTTGCCTTTCATGACTCACTTCACTGATACCTGACATTGATGATTCTAACTCTAAAAGAACACTCTTGCTCCTTAAATAACTCTCTAATTACTTTCACATTTTGGACACTTGTACTCGTTCAAATCAATATTAACATAATTTAACCCAAAACCCAATTTTAGCATCCCAACTTAAACAGCCCATCAATAAAAACATCGAGGGGGCATTTGTTTCAAGTGGGGGAAAAAGAATGGAATCGGGAAAGGGAATAGAGGAATGGAGAAGAATTCATTTTGATTTTCTCGGTTGTTTGTTTGAGCTAGGGGAAATGAAATAAGTAACCGGTCAACGGCTTTGTCAATGGTCAATGACCGCAGCTGACCATTAATTCCTGGTCAACATTCATCGGTCACCGGTCAAGGGTCATTAGTCATTAGTCAATGGTCATATGTCACCGGTCAAAGTGTACCGGGAAAAGGGAATCTCATTCCCTAGTAGGGGTGGGTAATCAAGATAGAGGGTTTTAGGGTAATCTCGTTCAATTTCCCTTTCCTAAAATAGGAAAAACTGGTAAAATAATGATTCCCTTTTCTGATTACCCTAAAACAAATGCCCTCTTATACCTTAAGAAGTTTGGACCTTCAGTCACTTTCTAGTTGATAAAAAAATCGGTCATCTATGGCTCCACCAACTTCATAATTATGGTGTACCACTTAGTATGAGTGTTCATGAAAAACCGAAACCACCAAACCAAAACCGATGTAACCAGAATTCAAAATCCGATAAATCGATGCGGTTTACCGGTTAAGTTAACTGAATTGTTTAATTACCTGATTCCGATTATGATTTTTGATTTTATGATATTTAGATAAATGAAAAAATCGTTTATGTCTTTTAGTTTTATTTTTAAAACATTTTATAATAAATATAGAATTATGTAGTTAATTAGTAGAATTACAAAAAATAAGTATAATATATATATCATTATTAGAATTATACTAAAATTAATAAAATCAAAACAAATGATTAACCGTTTCAAATTTGACCAACGGCCCATCTTGTGTTAACCACTTCACCGTTTATAATAAAAGGTGTCGCCAGGTTGATATGATGCCTTATCATTATAGCCAAAAGATATTGATATTTTAATTACTTATCATTATAGCCAAAAGATATTGATATTTTAATTATAGCTATAACATACCTTCGCGTCTTTCTTTTTCTTTTGTTCACACAAAAAGTCTTTCTTAATGTGTTTATATCACGACGAAAAATGAGTAATCATGAGATTAAAATACTTGGAGACAGCTCGGACAGGTTGAAAGCCAACTTCATGACTTGGATACGCTATTGTCTAGATCATCGATTAAGCACGCGTTGGCTAGTCCATGCGAGTTAATGAAAACAAGTCAACGGATGTTCTTACCCTTGGGAACACACTCGTTGTCATTACCATTTCAATAATTGATCACCATAGTTCAGTCTTATAGTACTATTATTTTCTCAAGAAGTCTTTCTATATTTTAAATCGAAGGTGAACAGAACAGTTAAATAGTTTTTTCCTTGTTTCTTAAATCTTGATAACATTTTTGAAACAATATCTAAAACATTTTAAGGAAAAATATCACATACATGTTATTAAGAAAAAATTATAAAAATATCACATTCAAGTTTATTATACCTACAAGAGTAATATTGGCAGTAGGTTGGGAATAGGTTTCCTCTCTCAGTGGGTAACCTCCCGTCTCTAGGGTTCCTCTCTTGCGCCATTCTCGCCATGCATTGGCCAACTATCCCCTCTCAGTCATCACTCCTGCCACACGCCTGTTCAAATTCGTCGAATTTTGCCACAGCAAACACGCTTCTCCTTTGCCTCAGACATTTTAAAATCGAAACCATGCACATCATTACCACGCCGTCACTTTGGCGAACCTTTTCAACTTCCTCATCCATCAGATTTTTTAAATTCCTTACACCACAAGCACAATCACCGTCGTCTCAAACAACTAGCGCCACCCTTGCACTCACGGAGGCGGAGGAAGCTGTTTTGGATGTTTCGGATGTTGATGCTGAGGAAACTGGGCTCAACTACTCTTGCTCCTTACTCGGTAAGCTGCTTATTGTAAAATCAGTCGATGTCAAGGCAATGGGACGCTCTTTTGCCAAGCTGTGGCGCCTGGAAGATCAGCTACAAGTCCGCACTTTAGGCCCGAGAATTTTTTGTTTGAGTTCCCTGATGAGGAGCGCAAGTTTGAAGCTCTGAGTCGCGGTCCTTGGACATTCGAAGGTTGCTTAATGGTTTTAACAGAGATTGATCCCCATCAGCCTCCCCAGTCCCATGAGTTTCGTTACGTTCCTTTTTGGGTTCGAGTGCATGACGTTCCCATGTGGCTCTTGAATCCCATGTTTGCGCGCAGAATTGAGAACAAGATTGGCCAGTTCCTAGACTATGTTGACTACGATCGCCGGTTTGCGGGGCCATTTGTTCGCGTCAAGGTTATGCTCGATCTTTCGAAACCATTACTGCGCTTTGTCATTGTCACCATTAAGGGAAGTTCTCTGTTTTCCGTCTGTCGTATGAACGTCTCCCAACTCTTTGTTTCATTTGTGGGTATTTTGATCATACTGTTAGAGATTGCTCTCACAAATCTGAAGTGGCAGGGACAGCTTTCCCTTACGGTTTATGGCTTAAGTCCAATACCTTTAACCCTTCCCGTTCCAGAGCGGCCTTGCCTGCTGTTCCTCCATCGGCGCCGGTTATTTTGCCAGTTCGCAATGCCCAATCGCCTCAGCCAGCCAGTACTGTTCTCCCGTCGCTTGCTGCCCCTGTTGCGGGTCAGCTTGTGCTCTCTGCTACAGCTGCTGCAACTCAGGCCCAGGGCAATGTTCATGATGATCAGGAGATTTAGGAGGGTGAGATAGTAGCCTCACCGACAAGTTCAACCAACCGCAAGCGCAAACAAGATGAAGATGCTTCTGTTTCTTCTCTGGTTGAAGTCTCCGCTGCTATTGACGCTCATGAGTCTTCCAAGCGACTGAAGAGTACCGATACTGGTGGTTCATCACCTCAGGCGACTCCGGGGGATACCTCGGGTCGCCAGGATTAATGTCGATCATGGTTGCGAACTGTCGGGGGCTGGGTAGTAGGGCGGCAGTTCGCTGGTTGTTAGGGTTGGTAGCTCGTGAAGATCCACTTTTTGTTGTTTTGTTAGAGACAAAATTATCTGCTTTTGAGATGCGGCTTGTTGCATCTAGACTTAGGGGCTACTGTTGGAGGGCCGGTGATAGTGAAGGAAGGAAAGGGGGGTTGCTTTATTTTGGAAGGATTATGTAAATGTTTCCTTGTCAAGTTTTTCCAGTCATCATGTGGATGCTTTTGTTTGTAACCTTGGGGGTAGGAAATGGCGGCTCACTGGAGTCTATGGTTGGTCTTCTGTAACTAAGAAATGGAAAACTTGGCGTCTTTTGTGTTATCTTTCTCGCAGTGGGTGGGTCCTTGGGTGCTCGGCGGGGATTTTAATGAGTTACTACACTTGCGGGAACATAATGGTCGAGGATTTCGATCTCAGTCTGCCATAAATGCTTTTCGGTCTTGTCTACGGGATTGTTCCCTTGCTGATTTGGGTTACAGAGGCACTTGTTTCACATACATCAAGCGTGCGGACCCACCTTTTCAGGCTAAGAGCCGTTCGGATCGTTTTATTGCAAATGATGATTGGTTAACCCTTTACCCCGATGCTCAGAATTACCACCTGCGCTGGGGCCGTTCTGACCATAAGCCCATTAAAACTTTTGCTTCAGCCAGCTACTAGGTGTGGTCCCCGGCCTTTCCGTTTTGAAAATTGTTGGGCTAATGAGGCAGAGTGCCGCCATATTGTAGTCAGCGTGGACTCGGGCTCCACTGGGCTCCAATTACGAAACAAAAGTCAAAAGTTGTGGCAGCCTGCTTCAGGCTTGGGGAACAAAAAATTTGGGTTGAAAAGCGCGCACTTCGGGAGGCCCAGCAGGAGATGGACAGAATAGACAACCAGGTCTCTTCTGCTGCAAATCAGGCCCGTTGGAGTTGGAGATCCTGTTCCGCGACAGTCGATTCCCTTTTGCTCAGGGAAGAAATTCGCCTTCATCAACGCTCCAGGCTCAATTGGTTACAGGCAGGTGACAGAAACAGTCGGATCTTTTACAATAAGTACCGTTCCCGATCACGGCGTAATCAGATCCTCACTCTTTCTTCTCCATCTCTGCCTCTGCTACGACTTGGCATGGAGTGGAAGTTGTGGCGCGTACTTACTTTACTGATCTATTTACTACTACACCCAGAGATTGATAACCACCTTCTTGCTTGTGTTGAAGATCGGGTCCCTGCTCCTCTGTTTGAATCTATGGGCACTCCTTTTACGCGTGCTGAGGTGGTGGCAGCTTATAAGCAACTACATCCTTCAAAGGCTCCGGGCCCGGATGGAATCAATGGGGTTTTTTTACGCTCCTACTGGCCAATCATTGGGGAAGATTTTATTGCCACTGCTCTCCATTTCCTCAATTCTGATGATTCGACACAATCAATAAATCATACGCATATTGCACTTATCCCTAAGAAGCAGGGTGCTACCTCCATCACGGACTTTCACCCCATCTCCTTATGCAACACTGTGTACCGGGTTGTTTCCAAAGTCTTGGTCAATCGTGCTCAGTCTGTCATGCCATAGGTCATTTCAGATAATCAGGGTGCTTTTGTTCAGGATCGTCTGATTACTGACTAAGTCCTTGTCACTCATGAAATTCTGCATATGATGCGTGCGTCAAAAGCTAAGCAGCGGGGCTACTTTGCTTATAAGGTGGATATGTCTAAAGCCTTTGATCGTGTTGAATGGTCTTTCATCTTGCAAGTTTTGTAGCGAATGGGCTTTCACCCTTACTGGATTCGCTCCGTCCGGAAATGTCTCACTACTTCCACCATGGCGGTCCTTATCAATGGCTATCCGGGCATTACTTTCCACCCGCAGCGTGGCTTACGTCAGGGGGATCCTCTATCTCCCCTCCTTTTTATCTGCTGCATGGAAGTTCTGACTTCGGCATTGCAATTTGCTTCTGAGATAAATCATTATGCGGGCTTTTCTATGCGGGGCCTCTCCTCGCCCATCACCAGTTTGTTATTTGCTGACGATTGTATTCTCTTCGGTAAAGCTACTGTTTCCAACGCTCAGGCCCTAGCTGATATTCTTGATGATTTTAAGCGGGCCTCTGGGCAATGTATTAATGTTGACAAGTCAGCCCTCATGTTCTCTTGCTGCTTAAGTGCTCCCATATGCCAGGAGGTGGCAACTGCTCTTCATGGCCCAGTGGTTCAAGATTTGGGAATGTACTTAGGGTTCCCTGTTCATGTTGGGCGCAGTCGACGGGCTGTTTTTGCTTACATCAAAGACAGGGTGGCAAAACGCATTCAAGGGTGGCCTACGCATTCCTCCCAGGCCGCACGCTTAAATCTTATTAAGACTATTCTCCAAGTTATACCTACGTATGTTATGTCAATCATAGAGCTGCCCAAGTCCTTGCTTCGCTCAATTAAAAGTATGATCTCAAAATTTTGGTGGAGCGGTTCAGCGGTAAAGGCCATTCACTGGAAGAGTTGGGACCACATGTGCCTACCGATTGCCTCAGGTGGTTTGGGGTTCCGGGATTTGCATAGTTTTAATCGTGCTCTCCTGGGCAAGCAGCTTTGGCGCATCATGACTCGACGAGACTCTCTGCTTTCGCGGTTCTACAATGCTCGATATATCAGGGACATTCCTCTTCAGCATCTCCAGCCGGTGGCTACCTGTAGTCCTATCTGGCGGGCTTTATTGAAGGTTCGTGACCTTTTTGATTTCGGCTGCCGAAGCCGCGTGGGTAATGGCCTCACCACTTTTGTTATGGATCGCTGGATTCTCTCTAAGGAGGGGGGCAAGCCGTATCCCTGGTCCATCCCCCAGGGTCTTCGCAATGCCCGGGTTGCAGACCTCATGCTATCTCCTGCATGGAATGTTCCGCTTCTTCAATTGAACTTCCATCCGGAGGATGTGGACCATATCTGTCAGCTCCAACTCCCTGTTGATGAGTCCATGCCGGACTCTTTGTTCTGGGGTCTTACGCCGCATGGGAATTATTCCGTCAAGAGTGCTTATCATTCAGATGTTGCCCTCTCTCGCGCCTCCCGGCCCTCCACGTCTGCACGCGTCACTTCTGGGCCTGGACAAGCAGCTATCCGTTTTTGGAAACTTGACCTACCACCTCGTGTCAGGATTTTTGCCTGGAAACTCCTGCACGGAGCGGTTCCGTGTAATGCTATGCTGGCATCCCGTTTACATAAGCCTGAATTAGTGCCTTGCCCCCTTTGCGGTGCATGCGATACCGTCCTTCATGCTTTTTTCAGCTGCCCCACAGTCACTCCTTACTGGGACCGTATGGCTGTGGCTCATCCGTCGCCTCTGCCGCTAACGGATGCAGCTTTTATAGATTGGTTCATGCATGCTTGTTTAGCTCTCTCTCTGATTTCCCTACGTCGGTTGCTTCTGCTTTTGTGGCGGCTTTGGTATGCGCGCTGCCAGGTAGCCCATCAGCGGGTGTCTTCTTTTGAGGCAGGATGGTTTTATGCTGATAGCTTCCTTCGAAACATTTCGGCGGCTGCGACCTCTTCAGACTCCTTAGCCTTGTCTGAACATCGGGCTGCCAATCCTGAATGGCCAGAGATCTCGGTTGATGCTGGTGTTGCTTCGTTTGGAACTTTTGGCCTCTCAGCAGTAGCTTTTCTTCATGGATCAGCTGTGGGGGCAGCTGTTATGGGCGGCAAACTTTTTCGCCTGCAACCTTCCCAGGCTGAAGCGTTGGCAGTTGCTTTGGGTCATGCCCTCGCTCACCATCTGCACCTGCAGCGGTTTCGTCTCTTATCTGATTGCAAGGCTATTACTGATTATATCTCGGACTTCCAAGTAAAGGGTTTGGATTCTACTACGCAAGATCTTCTTCATGCTACTCTTGCTAATGTTCACCTTTTCTCTGATATAGCGTGGTTTCACATTCCTCGTGTTCAAAATGTAATAGCACACAACCTAGCTTCTTACGCTAGCAATGCTGTAACACCCCATCCAACAACAAATACATAACAACAATCTGCAGCGGATACACAACTCATCAAATAACTTAACTCGCTGGTGTTACACGCCGTTAACCACCCACGTGGCTAACAAGGCTAATACACATACATTGTACCGGTCTGATGGGCTAAATTCCGAGCGACTACACATTACTCCCTTTCCATACACAACACAACACGTACAACTTTCACTATACCGAGTATTATAAACTGGTGCCGACAACAATTTCGGTCTTACTAACCTACTGTATACATACATTAAATGATTACCCATGTAACGACTACCGTCCTCCTCTCGAACGGCTTCCAGCACTTCGTACTGAAATAGAAAGAAGAGAAAGGGTGGCCCCAAGGGGCTCAGCACCTTTGCTGGTATGGTAATCCCGCAGCCCACTGCTACCGGGCCACGCACAACTAATGTCGTCTTAGCATGCGGTTGATTATATTTAAATCATGCATGTAACAGTAAAACACTCACATACATTTCGCCTCAATGGCTCAACAAACGATAATACCTTACTTAATAAGTCACTCTTGGTTCATTATCCTAGAGTGTCCTCCCTAATGGAGCTACTTCCTAATAGACACACTTACCCTTAAATCGGGTTATCTTAAACGCCTCTTTCTCAAATGGGATTCAATACCCATAATCTACATACTCCACATTATACAACATATAACATACACTACATAACAACAATAACCACACTTTGCACGTTTCCACGTGTACAACATAAACCGATAGATATTGCATCACAACAAAATACTAACATAACGGGAATGGTTCTCTTAGGAAACCGACCCAAACATTGCTTATACACTGGTGAGCCTAGAGAATGTTGCCAGTCTCATGATAAGCTCGTTATACAATAACAACAACACTCATTACCGTCCTAATAGTCGGACGAGTAACTTAAGTTAAGGCGGTTCGGGTTTGGAGGCCCGAACACACCACACAAACACATGTTCCCCTAAACCGATCATTAAGTCAGAATAGCTAAGCTTTGGAGTAAGCTAATGGGAGATCATAACCCGTGAGGGAAACAATCATAACAAAGAGAAGGTAAGGCTAAGAAGGATACCCTCTCCCAAACAACGCGCGACCGGCCAAACGGATTCCTCACTACTGTTAGTACATACTTACTTTAGATATTGGCTAGAACCCACTGTGGAGTTTTGTCACAACTACACACCATACAGTATACAACTGGGTTAAACACACAAGGAGATCCTACATCACATACAATATCACACAATTAACACACGCATAGCCGTGGTTAGTACGTCCCATGGTTCGGGTCGTTTACTCCGAATACCGACTCTCATGTGATCCTAGACTCAGTTAACTAGGTTAACACTTCCGAGGTTAATGGTATCGGAGTGTACACGCCACATAATGAATTACTGTAA
>JAIOTZ010001910.1:0-26764 GCA_023374045.1 Limonium bicolor
ACAACAGAAGATGACTCATGCTTGAAGTTAACATTAGATGACAGCAATACCAGAGTTAGCCAATGTTAGAATTGATAGAGACTCCTAGAATCCGTTGGATCAAAACCTATGAAAATTATGAAAATATAATCCTATTAATCATATGGTTATATAACTTGATTTATATATTCAAAGTTTCAATTTAATAAAAACAATATTTCAATTTTCAACAAAAAAAATTATAAACTATTCAACTATCACAAGTAAGATATTACTGTTTGCAAAATCAAAATGATTTCACCACAATTTTAGAATTTCATTGTTTAATGCATAACCTAAGATAACATGATAATAAATCAAATCTAAAGTATTCATCATCTACACGGGCAAATTGTTTGAATCATCACTAAGTGATTCGATATTTAAATTAAATTCATCATCAAAGCACAAGTTCATCAACAAGAAATAATACTCATACAAAACTATATAAAAACTAACTAGTAAGATTGTTAACAATCTACCAGTAGAGGAATAAGGTAACAAAATAAAAATAGTTGTCAACCAAATAACATTCCAACCCAATGAACTTAAAAATGAAATAGTGCATTACGATTATTAAAAATAGACATCAAATATAAAATAAGTAGGAAAAATTCAAAAAGTTTTCTGGCAAGGTTCTCCTATTTCAGATTAAATAAAAAATGAAATTATTTATAAATTATTATCCTATTAGGATATATATTATTTTAGATTTTATTAGAACTTTTGTTAATATAGTAAGTATATATCATTAATTTTCTATTCACAAAATTATTAAAATGTATCTATTTCCTAGATTTAAGATGTATATAAAAGTCGTGTTAAGATTATAATGCTATTTACTAAAATTTACTATTTGCATAAAGCTGATTTAAGTAGATTATATGAAATAATATAATTGTTTAAAGAGTAACTAGGAGTTTGGAATTCACGGGTATAAACCGGAATTTAACACGCCTAAAGATCAAACAACGAAAATAAAGCAAGACACAAAATTCACGAGGAAAACCCTTTCAACTCAGGGTAAAAACCTCGGGACCACAGTATGATTCAAACTTCCACTATAATATTGTGAGATTACAAAAAAAGCACTCAATCCTCACCAACTCTCTAATTCCAGCCTAAAGCGAGTTCACAACTTGGTGTAGGATACTACAACTTCTTTTTTCTCACACTCAGAAAAATACGAACCTCTCAAATTTATCACCCAACTGAGGGCTGCCCATGGTAGGTTAACCGCCTTATTCAGTTAACCACTTTCGGTTAACCGGGTCTTCGGTTTTGTGAAATTCAATTCCATTACCATTCTACTTAAGTCGGTTAACCGGATTCGGTTAACCGTTTAATTCGGTTTTCTGAAATCCAATTCCATTACCATTCCGTTTAGACCGGTTAACCTTTAGTTCGGTTTGGTTTTTCGGTTAACCTTGTACCATATAAATTTTTTTTATTGATGAGACCCATATCATTAATATTATAGTACAACATTGCTCATTCACTTAAATCATGAGTGACAAATCAAACACATGTAATAAAAAATACAATTATATTTATATTCCCATGATAGCTAACATTAATTATTATATAAGGTGAACATTAATATTTGAAGTTTTTCACTTTTATATAATCGGTTAACCACGGTTAACCAAGCGGTTAACCACGGTTAACCAAGCGGTTAACCACGGTTAACCAAGCGGTTAACCGTTATGGAAAATTCAATACCGTTACCGAAACCAAAACCGGTCAATTTACACGGTTCGGTTAACCATACCGCAAGAAACAGTATGGTTAACCTAAAAACAGGTACGGTTCACTTCGGTTTCGGTCGGATACCATGGTTTTGGAATTTTTTGGGCAAGCCCTACCCAACTCTCTCAAAACTAGATTTGTTATTGGAATGAGCCTCTATTTATAGTGGTGGGAGGTCCTTGGAGTCTTCTAGAATAACTATGAGTTATGGTAATAAATCGCATAAAGTTGTCTATAAAATCCACATTAAATGCTGACCAATAACTTTTCACTATTAAAGTCTCCACCATAAATGTCAACCATTAAACCACCCACCATAAATGTACACCATTGAATTCTCCACCATAAATGTAGATAAGAATTCTAGGCAACTTTACAATTCTCCACCTTGACTTGAATTCTTCAACAACTCGGTGCTTCACCTTCACTTGATTGTTTACTGGTAAGGAACCCAAAAAGTCAACAATCTCCCCCTCCAGCCAATAAGAATGAGATTGGATCATCATCGTTAAGGTTTGAGACGAATAATTTGCCTTTTGCGTGTCCCCATCGTGCAAACTAAAACCTCTTCGGAAAAGCGGACCCATTTTTCATTCTTCTTCACACGAGCCGAAGCACCTTCAACATAACAAATATTGTTTGCCTTTATCTTACCTTGGAAAACGTAGTGTTTTCCATTCTGTACCTTCAAGGTTTTTCCTTGGCCATAATATCTATAGCCTTCACGTGAGACTTGTCCAAGGAGATGATATTTGTGGTAATCTTTGGCACGTACCTTACATTTCAGATTCAATGCTCCTTTCCGTTCTTCAACTTCAAGCGGACATCTCCAACACCTTGGACCTTCACCTTCTACTTGTTACCAAAGTAATTTGACCAAGATTTTCCATCTTCAAGGTCGTAAATGCGTCTAACTCCTTTCTCTTTGAAACTCTTGAACTCATTCATATCTTCCTTTAGCTTACTACAATATGCTTGGATAATACCCACCTTGTCACAACAATTGAAATACCCGCGAATTCTCGGTTATAATAAAATATAATATATGATCGGTATGGGAAGGAGGAACCTTATATTAGAATAATTATGATGAGGATGTATAGTTTGACTCTAGGATTAATAGTAGGCCCAGGGAAGTTAAACGATTATCCTTTTTATTCTTTTGATTACTATTATACGTTCCTTTATTTTCCACCGGCATTATTGTCTAACTATTTATTTTACAACCTATAGACTGATTACGTTAAATTGATCCCAAGAGTTAAAATCTACCTTTACTTCCTTTTTAATTAATTATTCTTAATTCTTAAGAGTTCAAATTCAATTTTACTTCTTCTCAAGGTGATGTAAAACAAACAAATGTGCTAACTTTATTAAGGATGAATAATTGCCATAATTTTTTCCAATAACACCTTGACCTTCTATCCCTTATGTGTGTCTCTCTTATGGCACTCCAATAGCTTCCACACCCTCTAACTATTTAGAAAAAAATTGTCACCTTCTTAGTTATTGTCCCTTCTACAATGCTTCCTACTGGGCAATATCTAATCTTCATTCGTCCCTTCAAAATTATCATATATCTTTCAAATGGATACATGTATTTCAAATATATGGGACCACATAATTTAATATTTTAATAATCTCAACAACTAAGTGGATCATGATGTCAAAAAAATGATGGTGGAAAATATGTTTCAGGTTGCAGAGTGTCACAACAGCATTATGGCACAAAAATTCTTGTGTATCAGCATCCACAACTTTAATGCATATTACATCAAGAAAGAAACACAGTCTTGTAATTGTATTTCCCAGATCTTCAGCAGTATACCCCACATGGCAACAAGAAGGAGATGTAACATCAAAACATGACAATCATGGGACTTCAACCCGACCAACTTCAAGTCCTTCATTGACTTAAGACTCTTCCAATTGGAAGAATATCCCATAGGAGCCTTAGGAGAATGAAGGCACCTGTAAAAGCTTATTTTCTCTTTTTTTGGGATAAATTGTAACATGCTGGAGGTAAATATTTTTGTTTGCCTCTTTCTTGGGGATGTAGCTCCTCATGTATATCCATAGCTTCCATGTCCTTCCTAACTTTTATTCCATCTTTTTTTTACCAAGTATGTTAAGAAATGTTCCAAAAATAGCCTCACCCACATTCTTGAAAATATGCATGTAATCTAGACAATGTCTAACTGGGAAATGTTTCAAGTACGGAAGTTCCTAATATGTGCCCTTCTGGGTCAGATCTAGATGTATCACCGAAAACATTCTTAGTGTTCTTCACCTTTTCATAGATCTCTTCATAACTCAAAGGTAGTCGAGCCACACGCGTCTCAGTCTTTCTATTAAACAACTTTTTTGTTGTGATATGTGTTTTCTGTTGGTAGTAATCTACGATGACAAATGTAGACATTTTGCCACAAAACTGTAGACGGTCAGAACAAATGTCATCCTCACATATTGGGCAAGCAAATACTTCTCTCACTGCATACCTAGATAAGTTCTCATACGTGGGGAAGTCATTAGTTGTGCTAAAAAACATGGCACGTAGTGTGAATTTTGCTTAAAATAACCATCACACACCATTGTCCACTCATTCTACAACAATTTCAAATCATCAATCAGTGGTTTAAGGTAGACATCTATATTATATCAGGGTTGTTTTAGTCCAAAAATTAATAATGATAAAATTATGTTTTTTCGCTTCATACACAACCATCATGGCAAATTATAGATCACCGGTAGAACCAGGCAAGTGCTGTGTTGACTACTTAGTGTGTCATACAAATCCTTCCCATCAGTATATAACTCAAGCCTCAAATTTTGGTTATTACTACCAAAATCTTTATCTTCTATTGATGTTCCTCCACTGTGATGAATTGGCTGGATGTCTCAACTTGTCATCATTTTTTCTTCCTTCTAGGGGCACCTTAAATTTTGTTCTTCTCGGACATTTGCAAATAGACGCTTGAATCTTGGTATTATGGGTAAATACCAGACGATTTTTGTTAGAGGACATTTTTTTCTTAGAATTAGATGATTTGTTGTCCTTCAGTTAATAGTGTAACATATTACATCTTGGACATTGATCCAAATGTCTACTCTTATCTTTGTATAGTGTACAATTTTTTGGACATGCGTTTCATTCTCCACTTCCATAAGACACATCAACTTTTTTGCCTCATGAGTAGAAATATATAGTACATTCTCATTTGGAAATATGGCATGAAGGAGTTACAGTAGCGCTGAGAAACTCTTGTCACTCAAGCCATAATCTTCCTTTCAAATTGAATAAATGTAGCCCGATTTTCAACTTTGTAAATTTGACACAAATGGAAAACATAGGAGACCATGATGCGTCAATAGTCTATAATGTTCATCTGGCTTGTTAGTGAAATCATCTTCAACATCGTGTAGCATTGAGTCCAATTGTTCAACTTTTCCTATCATTGATTTCAGTGTTACTTTGACCACATTTATCAGGAATTGTATCAACAATTGTTTCTATTCCTCGTTGACTATGCGTGTGACTATAAGCTTGTATTTCCTTGTAGCTTATACAGACCGCCATGTAAAACCATATCTTATAGTTCGGCATAAAATCATGCCTTGAAAGATGAAATTTGATTACGTGTATGTTGAGGAACTTATTGCGAAGTTCACATTTAGCATATGGATAGGGAATGTGTAACTCATTTATCCTTTTTTGATGATCAATTGCCACTTTGCATAATTCATTCTTTGTCTTGCTTTCAAAATAATTCCTTATTGGACCATACATCCATTCATAGTCCAATTTGCGCACATCACAAGAAATTTTGAAAAACTTTATAATGTCCATCTGATGAGTGTCCAAATGAGCATGTGTTAGAGGTGTATTTCATATGTTTCATCAACACTTTTCATGCTCATTTCTCCACTCTAGCTAGTTTTCCTCTAGTTTTGTGTTTTATAGGCGTTTTTACACATTTATTGCCTAAATAGAAGAAATAACATAGCTAGAAGCAAAGTAGATGAAAAGAGGAATGCGTGGGCGCAAACGGATCCAAATTAGAGCTAAAACGAAGAAGATAATACGTTTTGGAAACCGGCCTCCTTACAGAACCGACCCAGTGGGTCGGTCGGGCTTAATTTTTGGACAAAATTTGGTCTTGGGTTCCGGTCGCCCCAGTGGGTCATTCAAATAAAAAATTTGCCTTGATTCCTATTTTTAAAAGCAGAAGAAGAGAGGAGAGAGAGTAGGCTGGAGCTAGGCAGTACAACGACAGAAAAAGAGAAATGAAAAAGGGAAAGGAAGAAGAAAGACCCTACCTCCTTGGAAGCTCTCCTTCACCTCTAATTTCTATTTCTTCTCCCTTTACTCCAAAATTTGTAAAACTCTATTGTTGAATCTTGAACTTGTGTTTATGCTTTATTTAAGTATTTGTGCTTAATGAAGATGATTATTGGATATTTGTGACTCTTAAACTTGTTATTCGTGATTTGAGGATTTGTTTAAGGTTTTACTCAACTTATGTTTTAATGTGTTGGAATTGGTTGGTTTTCTCCTAATCTGTCCCTATTAGGTCTTGAGATAGATTTTAGGTTGCAAATTAGTCTAGCACTAATGCGGGATTTTGTCAACATGTGATTATGAGATAGAAATTTAAACTGTGGGGACTAAACCAATGTACTTGAATTTTAATGATTTTGAGATTAGACTACATTGCAATTTAGGGGAACTTGATCATAGTGCTATTGATAACCCGGGACTTAGCTGATTGAGAAGTCCTTTTTAAATGGATTAGTATTAGTAGGCCTAGATTAGGATGCTAATTAATTAAGTGTTTCTGTTGTTTAGCTATAATTTCAAGGGTTGACAATCGGTAGTAAGGGGAGGATGGGTACAAATATTCATCTCAGGCTACATCTATCCTATTTTAGTTAGTTTATTTTTATTGCTTTTCCTTTATTCCATGTATCCAACTAAAAACCCAAAAACTCCCTAGTTTACATTTCTACACTTTTGTTTATATTCTTGCACATTTACTAAGCCTATAATTAGGTAGATAGTTACGAAGTTCCTGTGGGTACGACCTTGTTGGACTACAACGACTAGGTTCACTGCTAATTAGTTAGCAAGATAGTTTCATTACTATTTTGCACATTAAGTTTTTGATGCCGTTGTCGGTGACTTCAGTCAAACTATCTAGTTTATTATATGTCTAGTTTTTGCGTAATTTTTTCATTTCTTTGATTTACCCCTTTTGTGTATAAATTTTTGTTTCTTTTCTTTGTAGGAACTCAACTCTGATGGATGGTTATTATAATCAAGCAGGAGGTTAGTATGGTTACTCCTATGGTGACTACACCGAACAAAACACCAATCATTAGAGTGTATGCCAAGGGTGCAGAGAGTTCATAAGGATTCTCCCTGTCCAATTGGCATGTCAAGATTGGAGGCTCTCATGGAGGATTTCACCTCTTTAATTAAGTTTGTGGACCTAGCAGTTAAGTCAAAGTTTGCTGAGCAAACCTTCAATATGAACGTTCAGGCTTGGCTAGATCAAATTGTGCAAGAACTTGAGAGTGAAACAGTTCAAGAGGTGGAGCAACCTATTGAGGACTTGAGTTTCCCTTCTCTCTTTCCCTATGTGAATCAAAGAGTCAACCGTCACACAACCACCAGCTTGATTATGAAGACAACTCATTGGAAAAGAGTTTCCATTTCGTCTTCATGGAATTTCCTTTCTTTGAAGTTAAATACAAATTTGTCTCCCCCTTATTTGTTCACCAAGAGGATGAGGACGCTTACATCCTCAACCTTAAGAAGGAGGATTCAACGCCTCCCTTCGAGTCATCAGAGGAGAGTGCCACCATCGACTTCAAGGAGCCACCTCCCTATGAAGTTGATGTCCATCAAGGCTCTTCCTACGACCCTCACCCCAAAGACGAGGATTATTACGTCCTCGAAACTAAGAAGAATGAGCAACATCCCTTTGACCTTCACTTGGAGAATCAAGGCCTTTCCCACCTATGCTCAAACAATGTAAGGTGGAAGCTCAAAGTCCACCCGCTAAGTGTGGAGGCCACATTCCCATTTGATCCCAGACCAGAGCTAGAAGACAAAATCCGCCTCAGAGTTCTCCGGGCCCCACTCAATGAAGATAAGGATGTCTTCATCCTTAAAATTTGAAATGGAGGCTCCACCACAAGATTATTTTTGCACCAAGGATTATCAACCCCAATATTCAGACCGTTCTTCAAAGACAAATGATAGCCGCCCAACCCACCCGTTGAAGCTAAATTCAACATTTATATTCGATCCTAGAGGACGTCATGGTGGTAGGGTCTCGCAAAAAACCTTAAAGACAGACAGCTTCTCGGGAGGCAACCTAGATGAATTTCTTTCATTTTTTAGTTTCTTTTCATTTTTGAGTTCTTATTTGATTCCATTTTTGCTCCCTTTTAACCACGGTTGTAGTTTGGTTGATTCTAGTGTTTTATGCAAGTGCAACTTAAAGTCCACACCGCCACCAAGCTACGCTAGTTTGGTTGATTCGGCTGGAATCTGAGTCTGTGGATAGCTCTTGTGCTGAATTGCTTGTTTATGACCCTTTTGTTTTCTCTTCTGTCTGCTTCCCAAAAAGGTCCTTTGAAACCTTCCCCGGTTTGTCTGGTGAACAATGAGGACATTGTTCAAACTAAGTGTGGGGGAGTGACCTTTTCGGTGAGTGTGTGCTTAAATGCTTATTCCTTATGCTTATCTGTGTTTGTCCAAAATCAAAAACTTGGATCCTTGTGATATGGGTTGTTCTCATTAAAAACAAATACTCTTATGAATTATGGGATAAATGCTCAATTTTTTTTATTGCTTTTGAGGATTATTTTTCATGCGGTGTGACCAGGTGATCTTAAATGGTTAGATTTTTATTTCTTAGGGATTCCTTCCGTTTTCTCTCTCAGGGATTGCTAAGGAGTGTTTCTTTATGAAAATCTCTAAGGAACTTATGAGACACCATTGGTAACCAACACTGAGAGTTGAGTGTTCTTAAATACAAAGGCTAGATGCCAACATTTTATCTTCTCATCTCTTATGAAAAAGTGAAACAAATTCATAAATCTAGTTTTCCTTTTGTTTACTTCTCAATGCCCATTCTTGAGAGAAGTTGCCATGGTAAAGTTTTCCAAGTTACCTAATATTTAAAACTTTGAAGCACTCCAGATCATACCCCAAAACTACATATTTTATTTTGCCCTGAGCACACCCATGCCATCAGTAGGTGATGATTCACACTCCTCAAAAGTTTTGATCATGTTTTGCTTCTTCTCCTATCCTACACTTCATGATAGTATTTGTTAGTTTTGAGCATCCCTTATTTTCTTGGGTTCTTGGTTTTGCTTGAGAATAAGAAAAAAGGTAAGTGTGGGGGTATGATGAGTGTCCAAATGAGCATGTTTTAGAGGTGTATTGCATATGTTTTATCAACACTTTTCATGCTCATTTCTTCACTCTCTAATTTTCCTATAGTTTTGTATTTTATTGGTGTTTTTACACATTTATTGCCTAAAAAAGAGGAATAACATGGCCATAAGAAAAGTAGACGAAGAGAGGAACACGTGGGCACAAACGGATCCAAAAGCAGAGCTAAAACGAAGAAGATAGAGCGTTTCGGAAAGTGACCTCCCTATAAGACCGACCTAGTGGGTCAGTCGGGATTAATTTCTGGCTGAAATTTGCTCCCGGGTCCGACAGCCCTAGGAGACCTCCGCGGTGGGTCGGTCTGACCAAAAATTTGTCAAAATTCCCGTTTTTTAAAGTAGAAGAAGATAGGAGATATAGTAGGCTGGAGCCAGGCAATAGAGCGAAGGAGGAAGGACCCTACCTCCTTGGAAGCTCTGCTTCACCTCTAATGGATTTTTCTTCTCCCTTTACTCATTTTATTGCTCTAATGAAGGCTTAACCTCTCTTGTAGCTTGGGATGAGGATTTTGCCCCCAAATCCGTAAAACTCCATTGTTGAACCTTGAACTTGCATTTATACTTTCTTTTAGTCTTTGTGCTTGATGAACATGATTATTGGGTATTTGTGACTCTTAAACTTGTTACTCATGATTTCAGGATTTGTTTAGGATTTTACCTAACTTGTTATTTTTGTGTTAGTATTGGTTGGTTTGCTCTAAATTTGTCGATATTAGGCCTTGAGATAGATTATAGGTTACCAATTCGTCTAGCACTAATGTGGGATTCTGTCAACATGTGATTTTGATAAAGAAAGCTAAACCATGGGGACTAAACCAATGTACTCGAATTTTAATGATTTTGATATTAGATTACATTGCAACTTATGGGAACTTGAGCTTAGTGCTATCAATTGACCGGGGACTTAGCTGATTGAGAAGTCCCGGATAAATCGGTTAGGATTAGTAGGCCTAGATTAGGTTGCTAATTAATTAAGTGTTCCCGTTGTTTAGCTATAAGTTCAAGGGTTGACAATCGGTGGTAAGGGGAGTATGGGTACAAATATCCATCACGAGCTACATCTATCCTAGTTTAGTTTGTTTAGTTTGTTTAGTTTTATTTCTTTCAAACCAACCCCCCCCCCCAATTTACATTTATGCACGTTTGTTTATATCCTTGCACATATACTAAGCTTATAATTAGATAGATAGTTACGAACTCCCTATGGATACGACCTTATTGGACTGCAACGATTGGGTTCACTACTTATTAGTTAGTAAGATAGTTTCATTACTATTTTGCACAACACCATCCATATTACAATGAACATTATTGATAATAATAATCAACCTTAACTTTGGTAAGGGTTCATTTATATTCTCTATTAAATGCTTCATATTTATAATATATGTAGAATTGGACAGCTGACTCAAACCAGCTCAAGGTGTTAGTCTATGAGAAGGTTTGACCCAATCGTACTAAGTATGCGGAAGCACTGATAATATGGAAACACTGAGCCAAACTAATTGAGTGGAAGCAGTTACTCGAATTCGTAACGTTAAAAGACTTAAAAAAACTAATTTGGAGTGTACTCGAAAGACGGAAAGACTTAATCGAACTCAGCGGAATACACAATATAAGTTACTTTATTTCCTGGTCAAACAAAATAACTTACAATGCCCACACAGTAGATGGGATCTACTTTGCGGTTTTCACTCACTCACCCAATACAATCTCTGATCGGCTCAATGACAAGTGTAGTGAAACTATAACCTACCTAGAATAAGTCTATCTATGTGCGCTAACTAACTTTGGTACTTTTCTCTCTCTAAAACGAATGTAGCTCTATTTACACAACTTCTCTCAACAAAAGAACTCTCAGTAAGCACAAGGAAAGAACTGGTGATTACAATCCTATTTATACAACTCGACTTGACCGTTGTAGAGAGTTAGTTCCTGAATTTTTGGAACTAACTTAGTGGAGCACAAACTAAGTAGAGACGCGCCCAATCATCAAGCAAAAACTTCGTTGAATGAAATCCGTTGGGGCGGACTAAGTTGTGTTTTGCAACGAACGAACGATTGACTCTGTGTAGGATCGGGTGGCTAACTCAAACCAACCAAAGGTGTGAGTCTAAGAGTTGGTTTGACTCAATCAGCCTTTGTAAGTGAGAAACACTCTGTGACGTAGAGGCACTCAATCGAATTGATTAAACTAAAGGTGTGGAAGACTTTTGCGGTAATTGAAACGAAACGATGAAAAGAAAGAAGGACTCTGAGGTACTCAGCAGGATACACAAATAAGCTATTTCATTTCCTGGTCAAATAAAACAACTTACAAATTTCCACTAAGTAGAAGGGATCTACTTAGCGGTTTTTCACTCACTCACCCAACCCACTTTCTGATCAGATCAATGGTAAGCATAGTGAAACTAGGATCTTCCTAGGCAGAGTCTATCTAACTGTACTAACTAACTTGGTACGTATCTTCTCTCTCTATGACTTACAAAGTAATTCTTTCTCTCTCTCTAAGCTCTGAAATATTCCTCGATGAAAGCACACCTTAAAATCGCTATTACATAACCTATTTATACTAGCTTTACAAACGGTAGGTCGAAGGAGTTAGTTCCGAAAATACCAAAACTAACTAAGTGGGCAACGTCCAACGTCTTTGAGTGGACTCTTTACTTGGGCCACGAACTTCGGAGTTAAGGGAGACTTTATGACCGTTGTGGCGTTAAGGCATTCCCAAGTTGACTCCTTATTAATCACAACAGCACGGGAGAGTCTGTGAAGCCTCCTTAGTTTTGTGGACTCCATTGAAGTGGCTCACTCTTTGTGTCTGACTAAGGATGATTAACTCTGTCGAGGTGATTGGCTATCTCTGCAACACTCTGATGTCCCAACAGTTTCCCCCTTGTTGCTGATGATAGCAAAACCTCCGTGAATCCCGATGGAGTCAATCATGAAACAAAAACACAAAGAACTAGGGGAACCGACCCTGTCAAAGTTCCCCCTTAATAGCAGCAGTAGTAATTGAGTTCAAGGACTCTATTTAGGTTCCCCCTTAATCGTAGAAGGACTCCAGGCAAGCGAATAATGAATAGGCAGTGTAACAGGCAAAATAAGGCATATTAGATAAAGCAGTTATAGTACTAGACCACACGGCCCAGCAGTAGAAATCCGAAATCTGTTTAAAGCAACAACAGAGTCACCCATACACCAGACAGGATTCACCGCTTCCCCCTTTTGCTTTCATCAGAGGGAATCCCATAGTCACCAAAGAGTTAGTCCAAAAATTCACACACAAACCAGCAAAAAGTGTTTAGAACTTTAAAACAACCTAAGTCCTAACACTACACACACACGTCACGGCTAAGGGTTTGGGGTCAGGCAGGCTTAGACATCAAGGAGTTTTTCTTGCAAGGCCGCCACAGTCGTCTCTATCCCAGCGAGTCTGTCCATCATCCGCGTTTCGCCCTTAATCAACTTTGCTGCCTGCGCGAGGAGTCGCTTCACTTTCTCCAGGAGGGGTAGGAGAGATGCTTGAGGGACTGCCTCCTTAGAAGTGGAAGTTCCCGTCGTCGTTGGAGTTGATGGCGGGGGCAGCAACTTGGATTGGTCGATAGATGTCAGCCGATTACGATAGCGAAGGTTTATGGTGTCTGCCTCATCGATGGACTCTGGCGTCGATGTCGCCAGGGGTACCTGAAAGAATTTGAGAATTCGAGGCAGCCAGAACACATACCCCAGAGAGTGTTTCGGGGTGTCGACAGATTGGGCTAGATGATGGAGTATGATGTGGGCCAGATTAATGGAATGACGGTTTATGATGCAGTACATGATCGTGAGGTCCAAGCAGTTAACCATGAGAATTCCTTCTTTTCGGGGGACAATGTTTTTTATAACAAGAATGTGCAGGAGTTGATGGAGAATTGAGAGATCGCCATGGGGTATTGGTGAGCCAATCTTTTTCTTGGTGGAGAAAAAGTGGTAGATTTTATTTTGTGGGACCCCAGGGATTTCAGGAAGGACTCCTTTCTCATAGAAGGACATGCCAGTAGCAGGGACTCCAAGAATTTGAGACAGTTTTTCAAGATTAAAGAAAATGGGAGTGGAATTAACGAAAGATTGGGCAGCGCCATTTCTGATACCAAGATTTTGAATGAAATCGACGGACTCTTGGGGATACCACTCCGTTATCTCACAGAAAAGGTGTTTCCACCCTTGAACCTCTAGCATGGTTACTAACTCTCCCAGGTTAGAAGATAGAGCCCATGAGAAATCGAGGAACTTACCCCTAACGATATTGCGTTCTGAGGCAGGGTCCCCAAGCATGTAGCGTTGGTTGAAGGGGTCTATCTTCACATATCTTCGGTGCGGTTTTGGAGGTTTCTGGTCTCTGGTGGAGGTGGCACCAGTAGAGGCATCGTGACTGGCCGTGGGCAATTCTTGGACTGGAGACGATTCGCCGGAACCAGAGGAGACTGGTTGTGCCTTGACAGAAGAATAGAGAATCCTTTTGGCTGTGGGTCAAGTAAGGTTTGGGCTTTTCTCTTGCGGGGTTTAGGTTTAGGAGATTTTGGAGGTGTTGCAGATTTTGCGGGAGATGCAGGTGGGGTTGGTGTTGGAGATTTATTGGGTGGGGCTTGCGGTTGATCAGAAGGTTGGGTGTCAGCAGGGGGGTTTTGATCTTGTGGTGGTGAAGATGGTGGCATGGTTTGTAGCGGGGTGACATCCTCAACATCCGTTTCAAGGATTTCAGTTCTTGCGGCAGACGGTGGGGTTTGATGGGGGGATGTATCGCGGGTGGGTGGTGGTGGTGTGGCGGAGTGCGTGGGGGATGAGGTAGCAGTGGTTTTAGTGGGAGAGTGAGTGGTGGTGGTGGTGGTGAGTGGAGATGGATTCGGGGTGGCCATGGATTGTAGGTAAACCTGAAGGCGGATAGGATCTTGAAAGATATCGGCCGGGATATTGATGCCGTTTAGATTGATGCCTGCCATTTAGAGATTGGAGTATACTTGGGTATAGAGGGAAGGGAAGTGAGAGAGATGGAGTGGACGGGTGATGGATATAAAGGCTGGAAGTTGCAGAGATGGCATGTGTCAGGTGAATAAATGCGGCGACGTCAGGGTTTAGCAAGATTAACGGCGAGGATTTAGGCGGGGTGGGTTCGGATAGATGACGTGGGTGGTAGCGCTAGAATTATAGACATGCTAAGCAATAAAACACATTTCACATATTCAAGTGCAAACAAAGACAGACTCGATGAGACATGAGGGAGTACCTGTTGAAGATTGCGGTAGGGGCAAGGAGATGTGACCGCCTAGGTAGACGGACTCAACCCGATTGCTGATCGCAGTGCTTCGAATCGTGTTGTAGACAGGGGTTTAGTAAAGATATCTGCAAGTTGATCTTATGTGGGCACAAAGTCAAGATGGATGAGCTTTTTCTCGACACAGTCCTTCAAGAAGTGAAAGTGAATTTCAATGTGTTTGGTTCTTGAGTGTTGGACTGGGTTTTCGGATATTTTGATTGTGAGTTTGTTGTCACAAAAGATTGGGATCTGTTCTTGGGTGACATGATAGTCTCGAAGTTGTTGCTTCATCCAAAGGAGTTGGGAGCAACAGGCTGCAGCAGAGACATTCTCTGCCTCCGCTGTAGAGAGTGCTATGGAGTTCTGTTTTTTGGAGGACCATGAAACAAGGCAAAGACCCAAGAACTGTGCATTACTTGAAGTACTCTTTCGATCTTGGAGAGAACCAGCCCAATCAGAGTCACTATATCCAGATAAAGTAAAAGTATGAGATCGTGGATATCATAGATAGAGTGTACTTTACCTTTAAGATAGCGAAATATACGCTTGACTGCTTTGAGGTGTGACTGTTTTGGTGTTGCTTGGAAGCGAGCACAAAGACAGACTGCGTGAAGAATGTCGAGACGACTGTCAGTCAAGTACAAGAGGGACCCTATCATTCCTCTATATTCTGTGGCATTGACACCGACTCCGTCATCATCAGGATGCAGTTTGGCATATGTACAGCTTGGTGTAGACATACTCTTGGCATTTTTGAGGTTGTACTTGTCAAGGAGTTCCTTGATGTACTTTTGGTGATGGATTTTGATCCCTTCCTTTTCTTGTTGAATTTGTAATCCTAAGAAGAACTTGAGCTCACCTAACTCATTCATGGAAAACTCTTACTTCATGAGGTTAGCAAAATGGTCACAGAGGGTGTTTGTTACTTGTAGAGCCATAAATGATATCATCAACATAAATCTGTACTAGAAGTAAGTCATGCGATGAGTGAAGAATGAAGAGCGTTTTATCTACGTTACCTCGAGAGAAAACCATTTTGCAATAGATATTGGACAGTCTTTCAAACCAGCACGCGGAGCCTGTTTCAGTCCGTAAAGGGCCTTACACAGTTTGTAGACGTAGTCGGGATGGACGGAGTCTGTGAACCCTGGAGGTTGCTCGACGTAGACTTCTCTATCAATATAGTCATGGAGGAAGGCTGTCTTGACATCCATTTGATATAATGTAAAACCTTTGAATGCAGCAAATGCAATTAGCATGCAAATTGCTTCAAGATGAGCTACGGGTGCGAAGGTTTCATCATAGTCAATCCCTTCTTCTTGATTGTAGCCCTGGACGACCAGTCTCGCTTTGTTCCTGAAAACTTGTCCTGCATCATCAGTTTGTTACGAAAGACCCAACGAGTACCATGGTTTGCTGATGTGTGGGTCGAGGAACTAACTCCAGACAGCATGTCTTTGGAGAGAATTCAGTTCCTCCTGCATTGCAATGACCCAATCACTATCAAGGAGTGCTTCTTTGACATTTCTTGGTTCAGTGCTGGAGAGAATAGTACCAAAGGCACAGAGGTTGTATAGCTTGGAGACGTGTTTGAACACCGGAGTTTGGGTCTGTAATGATGTTTTCAGGAGGGTGAGCTGATCTGTTGGAATTGTCGACGTGAGGCAGAAGGGGGGTGTCTTTGTCGGAAGAGTCAAAGTTTTAAGTTTTGGTGGTAAGTGTCTCCGGGTTATTGTCAGAGTAGTAGTCTGATGTATTTTTTTTGTTTACCGGAGAATCATTAGGAGTGATGGATTGGGAATCGGGGAGTCTTCCTATGGGTACAGTGATGAAGTGTGGATCAGTTAGGAAGTCGTCAGGAGCAAAGTCAAGTTGATCAGAAGATGAGCCAACATTGTGGGACTCATCGAACTTGACATGGGGACTCTCTTCTAAACATTGAGTTCTCAGATTGATAACACGATAAGCTTTGCTTTTAGAAGAGTAGCCAAGAAAAATACCTTCATCACTTTTAGGAGAGAACTTACCCAAGTTGTCCTTACCATTATTGTGGATAAAGCACTTACATCCGAAACGCCTGAGATGAATAAGACTTGGTTTTCGTTGACGGAGTAGTTCATAGGGTGTCTTGTGAAGAAATGGATGAATCAGCGCACGATTTAACACATAGCATGCTGTGTTAACAGCTTCTGCCCAGTAAGATGGAGTGAGTTGACTGTCAATGAGCATGGTGCGAGCCATTTCTACCAAAGTTCTATTCTTGCGTTCAACCACTCCGTTTTGTTCTGGAGTGCGTGCGGATGATATTTGGTGATCAACTCCGTTGTCCCTGCAAAACTCATCAAACGACTTGTTGCAAAATTCAGTACCCTGGTCCGTTCTCAGGGCTTTCAAAGTAAATGAAAATTTTTGACAAGCATTTTATGGAGTTTGACGAACTCCGTAAAAGTTTCATCCTTAGTAGATAAAAAATGACCCAAGTCCACCTAGAATAGTCATCAACTATGACCAGAATATACCTCTTACCACTTCTGCTTTGTGTACGCATGGGACCGACAAGATCCATGTGGAGCAATTCTAACGGAGAGCTAGTAGAGAGAGTCGACTTACTTTTGAAGGAGGACCGGGTGTGTTTACCTTTTACGCATGCTTCACAGACAGAGTCTGTGTCGAAGTTTGTGTCTGGTAAACCAATCACCAAGTCCTTGCTTTTGAGCTTGTTCAACAGCCTGTGATTTGTGTGACCAAGTCTGGAGTGCCACAGCAATGAGTTTTTGGAATGCACGTTGAGACAGACTTGATCATCTGGATTAATGGAGTTTAAGCACATTTTGTAGAGATTTCCTTCTCTACGTCCCACAGCTTTTAAGGAACCTGTACGCTCATCATAAACCTTACAATCCGAAGAGGAGAAAAGTACCAAATTGAATCTATCACAAATTTGAGAAATACTTAGTAAACTATGTTGAAGTCCAGTGACCAGATGGACTCCATCAATTTTAAACTTTGAGGGGTTACCTACGGAGCCAACTCCCACGATTTCACCCTGGTTGTTGTTTCCAAAAGTAACCTTACCTCCTTGGTAGGATGAAAGCGAATTGAATTGATTTGGATCTCCAGTCATGTGACGGGAACATCCACTGTCCAAGTGCCAGCTGTCTCCATTCGCCTTCACCTACAAAATAACAGATCATTTGTTAGATTTGGGAACCCAGATGTACTTGGGTTCCCTTTTCGAGCCAGATCTTCTCAATTCTTCTCGTGCTTCAAGTATCAACTTAACACGTTTGACGTTAAACGAGAGATCTTTATTCAATTTATCACAAGCACTGTCTCTATGTCCAAGACTCCCGCAGTAGCCACAAATTTTGGTTGGAGGAAGATTGACGTATTTCTGTTGTCCTTTCCACCAAGAGTCAAACTTCTCCTTTTCTTGATATCGTTTGGCTTTTTGTCGGACTTGGATATATTCTTTGGGATATCAAACTTACCCTTGTGCCACTTGGGCTTGGATTGAGTGGATCGAACTCCGGATTGTAGATTCACAATCTCTTGAGAGAGTTGTTCTACTTTGGAGCGAAGATCATCTCGATCTTGGCTGATTTCTTTGATCTTGGAGTTGGCCCACTCAGGTAGCTCGGAGGAGGTGACTTGTTTGATAAATTTGACTGGCTTGAGAGAGAGCATGCTCCTTTTCTTTCAGTTTTTGAGTGAGGTTTTTGATAGTGGTGTTCAGGGATATGTTTTGGATTCAGAAGCATTTAGATCATTTTGAAGAGAACAACACTTATCAGTAAAGATGGTGAGGTCTTGTTTGAGAGAGTCGATCAGGGTGAGAGACTCTTTCTGGTTATCCTGGCTAGATTGAGTTCGCTCTAAGGTATCATGAAGTTCCTTTTGAAGGGAGTCAACATGACGCCTTGATTCTTGTAGATCTAACCTGAGGGAGCAAGAGATGGTTTTGTGTTCCTCACGCTTCATCTCTTAGGGCATACATAAGACCTTTTGAGATTTCAAGTTCCTCAGATAGCTCGGTTATTTTGCTGGTGAGATTTGCTTTGAGGGAGTTGTTCTCGGAGACAATTTTAGCAATTAAAGTCATAAATCCCATAGGAGTAATACGGTAAAGATCTGTTTCAAGGTGAGAACGAGTTACCTCATTGTCGGGAATCATGGACTCCGTCGTATCGTGTGCCATGAGACATACTAAGCCGCTGGACTCTGTGTCTGGATCGTCGGAGTCTGAATCACCCCAACCAACAGCTGCCATCAGCGATCTCCCTTAAGATTTTCCATACTGATTCTTGAGTAAGGGACATTCCTTCTTGAAGTGACCGGGTTTATTGCAGTTGAAACAGGTCACAGAGTTGAAGACTTGTTTGGAGGTGTTTGAGAACGACCGACTCTGACTGTAACACCCCTCTCAATCATGATGTAATAATCACTCACGAGAACAGAAAATAAAGGCGTCTCACAGCGGAAGAAATGACAGTAATACAACTCACATGGGTGTTACTTGCCATCCCTCGCCCATACGAGTGATGTAACAATACAACGACTTAACAAGATGAAAACATAATAATACAATCCGCGGTGACAACGAGATACCGCCTTCACGTCTACCTAAGTCTCAAAAGCACAGCTACAGTGAGCGTCTAGTTATACTCCAAAGCTTACAACCAATTTCAGCGAAACAACTTAGTACATAACAAGGTTCGTACGGTAATTCCAAAACCCAAAAATCCTAACTACCCGGCCCGCACTCCGGCTTCGTCCGTGATCATCAACCTGCATAAAGCCATAAAGGCTCAGCGATAAACGCTGAGTATGCCGAGTCTGGACCCTAATGGTCAATTAGGTCGTATTAACCGTCTTTTTATTAGGTTCGTTACATGCAACATCAGTTTACAGAGTATAGCAGGAAACTGTAAAACATAATTAAGCATGTAACAATCATCACAGGTATACACAGAATAGCAGCACATCGTACAGTACAATAGCATCGATAAGTCACACGCTGTTCTTAGTTTCACATCATCACGTATTACAACGCTCGGCCCCCCGGGCCCTCACATATCGTTTGATTGGTTAGCACTGTCGGGTGTCAGTTAGGACGACCGAATATATTCACTTGGACAGTAGTCCCACGTACACACAAGGTGCTCACTGCCCTGATCATCCGAAAACTTTGGTCTATTTCACTTTGCCTTTGTAAAGGCGTCCATTTAGGTGGCCAAGGGCCTGGTGCCAACGGTAGCACACTCCGCCTGACGATCTATCTAGGTTCGTTCAGGATTAACTAGGGAAAACCCGACACATGTTAACCCAAGAGATCTCTACTTGCGACCAGCAGCCAATGACTGTCTGGATTAAGGTTCACATCACTTCCATTCACACTCCACTGTTAGCTTCGTTAGTTAGTAATTCAGTTACAGTTTTAAACATGGAGAACATCACTTATTTGGTGGCTGCCCTATGCATGCCTAGAATGATTCTAGGTAGTATTTATGTTTGAGTCGAAGCTCTAGGGACCGACAATGTCATGTCCCGTTCCTAAGTGTCTTACTTAGGTTATAACTACATACTTGTAATACTTAGTGTATTAGGTCAGGCAACGGTAATCATAGTCGCACAACTCGTATATGTAGTTTTATATAAGCCGATCTATAGTCGACATAGTATTAGTTCATGCATAAATAAGTAATGCAGTAAACACATATCCATCACACATAATCATTCATGTTATCAAACAAATCCGAGCCCGAGGAATTCCTCAGGGCAACTCGGATCAGACTCCTTTACATATCGTACACCGTGTCTAGATTCGTGCAGTGCAGACCACTAGACCTTTCGAGCGCGTACGTCGGAAGTGCGATCTAGTAATACAAGGAACGCTAAGCGTCAATTCACATGACAGTACAATTCGGTATTCCCGAATAACGTTTGAAATCCTAGTACTATGTCCCCAGACTTAACATTTGTTACTAGTTAAAGTACCGTTATTTTATAAACCCCTTACTCGTTGTGTGAGTTAATACTCGGTTTACAATAGAGCATGAAACCTTACGTTGTACACTTATGATACTTCACTCGGGGTTTATTTATCATACCAAAGTCTTATACTAACCTTAGTATTTTATGTCGTTGTAAACTATAGTGTATAACTTTATTTCTTGATACGTGTTTATATATATATATATGTATGCGTTTAGCATAACAGTTTGAATAACTATATTCTTGGCCACATAATATTATTCTGTGTTATATTTGTTCCATGATGTTATATAGTACGATATTTTATGTGTCACTAGACTTTATAACACGTGGTTTTGGCAACTTATGAATGTATCGAAAATAATATACACATGTGCCACATTTGAGCTCCTTTATTATATATTCTCATTACTCACAATATTACCGCATAACTTATAATATGTTGTAAGTTTCTAACTTTATAACATCAAAACCTTGTAGTAAAATATAACCCAAGATTTGACAACACTTTACTCTAGTTACCGGTAGTATGTATACATTTGATTCCATTTCTTTCACATCCCATTTTCTCCAACATCACCATTCTACCACATTTATCATAAATTATGAAACTTAGGACTGTACCACAACTTAACCCCCCTCTGAACTTACTTATACAGAAGGGACAATTCATCGAAAATTCATAGGCAATATTAGTGTTCCACTTCTTCATTGTTCCTGTTTAGGTTATTCAGTTTGCTCCCACAACTCCCAATGGAAGCACCAGCCTAGTTCACTCTCCTAAAAGTATCTGAGGTTCATTCACAACTCAATTCCACCCTCTATAACCCTCAGTAACATGATTTTACAGAAGGCTATTCATTTCAGAAACAACTGGAAACTGATGTATTAAGTTTGTTAAATTATTCCTCTTCTGTTTAGTTTCTCATTCCTTGATTTGGTTTCTTCTTCACTCCCTCTCCCCCACTCTGCTTAGCTACTTAGTTCATGGTGTTATTACAGTTTCATTCCAATCCGTTACAGACACATAAATAACCATACTTTGACTGGGAAGAATCTGAAACGGAAGAAAAGAAAACTGAAGTCTGAACTGGTGTTGTTACAGAAAGACAGCATTATGAACTGATTGCTTCTTGTTTTTTTTTCTTTTCTGTCAATCCGTGACTTTCCTTTTTCATCCCAAGGTATTTTCTGATTTGTTTAGGTATTCCAGCTATGTCTTAACCCAAAACCATCCAAATAATCTCACTACCCTCACTGATGTACTCAATATACAGAAACAGAAGTCTAAGGATTAAACTGAAACTGAGTTCGATGTTCCTTCCTTTTGTTGTCTAATTCAGTTTGTGATATTGGCTAGTCTTTCTCAAGTGTGTTTATGTCTTAGCTACATGATTCAATAATTTTTCTTCTTTAAACGACCCCAACATCTTGTTGTTATCTCTACTGAAACAGATTCACACAAAACCCCAAAGAACCTAGAAACTGAAAGAAAAAAGGAACAGACAGACAAAAGCTGGTGTATGATTCTTCTATGTTTGTTCACATTTTTGAATTCCCAAACCTTTCCAATCTGTAGACCCTGTCAATTAGGTGTTTCATCAAGTTTATAACCCAAACTAAACCCAAGACGATTTGTTACAGATACAAAAACAACCAGACACTGATCTGGTAAGAAAACTGATACTGAAACAAAATCTGAAATCAAAACTGTGTTTCATTATCCTCCTGTTTGCCTTTCTGTGTTCTCTCATTTAACCTCCTTCCTTCTCACGAATTGTTTACCCAATTAGCTAATTGTCTACTCTGTTTTTAACTTCATAACAGATCTTCAATCACCTAGGACACTTCACTGAAAATTCTCCACACAGAAACTGGACCATGTTGTTATAGAAAAACAGAAGGTGTGAAACTGGTTAATTCTCTCTCTAACGTGCCACCTGATTCCTTAATTTTTTCCAGTTTATTTACTCTTAGTTAGGAGTCTCAGTACAGTTTTAATTTTGAACAATCCAAGACACTGAGTTAGAGTTACCAAGACTACTTACACAACAGAATCCTGAAAATCTGAAACTGATAACAAACAGACAAACAGAAACTGTTACATGTTTCCTTCTCTGTTACATTTCATCTGATTCCTAGTTCCTTAGTTGTTTAGCTATCTAGTTAAGTATCCTAGTGTGGTTTACTCTTCTCAAAACAGATTCCCCATCATCTCGTTTAAACTCCCAAAAAGTTGTGATACAGAAAAGTTAGAATCTCATAATTTGAATCCTAAACAGACTAGTTCTCTTATTTATTTCTTTTCTGTTTTCCACACTTCAGTCCCGACCTACTAATCGGTTTCTACTTCTGTCTAGATATTTAACCGTGTCTTAAGTTTATAGACTTATCAAAGCATCTTGGCTAGTGTTACTGAAATGTTGATACTGGGACTGAAATTTCCAGAAGTAGAACTAGTACTTATATTTCCCTTCTTCTTGTTTCATGGTTATGCAACAGGTTGGGTTTTAGTTTCTTCAAGATGTTCTTACCCTTACTTAGGTGTGTTATAAACTGTTTAGGTTCATTAACACACAACCTAAGCCAGTTATACTGAAATACAAAAACTCAGAACTAGCTGAAACATCAAACCTGATATCTTCTTTATGTTTTCTGAGAATTCTCAATTCTGGTTTTCTTTTCAGTTTCCCTTCATTACTAACCTAGATAGTTATGTGTTTCACTAGGTTTTAAGTTTCTATCTGACCCCTACTACCCTCACACTACTTCTGCAATGTAAGTACACACACACACAAACTTCACCGCAGTTGCAAACTTTATCAGAAACAGAAGCATAAGCTGTTGCATCTGTTCTATGTCTTTTCTTTCTTTTTAGTTGTGATCTATTTTTATTGCTTTTCTTCAACACCCTCACGTTTATAGACTTAGTCAGGATTATTCATAAGATGATAATTGTATTAGCAACTCAAGACTACTCAAAACAATAAGAACTCATCCTTGGAAAATTGTGATACAGAATTGGGTATAACTGAAAAAGAAAGATGGAAACTGCTACAGATTCTTCTGTTATTTTCCTATCAACCGATGCATCAGTTTAGTTTCTGGTTATAGAGTTTATTTACGAATGATTCACCTCCTTATCTTTGTTGTTTCTCCTAGTAGTTCTTGGCACGATGTGAGCTCTCCAGTATTTCCTTTCAGCTAGACAGAAACCCACAAGTTATTCAGTTGTTACTTGCTCTAGTTTCGGTAATCAGTATGGAGGAGCATAGCTCTTTTTCTTTGGTAGTTCTTCTTACCTTGATCAGAGACTAGTTGGCTGGAGATTTTTTTGTTCGATCCCAGAATGATCTCACCGAGGAAATGTAACACACTAAAATGGAGAAGACAGAGGAGAATGTTACAGGCTTACAACTACTGCACACGAGAATGTAGAATGAAGGAGATCCCAGTAACAGAACCTTCCTTCTTACCTTGCTGAACATCAGGGTCGTTCTGGTGCACAAGCTTAACCACACCAACTGGGAAATGCAGAGAGCAGACAGGTACTTGGGCTACTGATTCAAAGATGGAGATTTACGTGCCGTAGTTAAAACTTAGGATCGGGAAAGAAAAGAATTGAGAAGGCAGAGGGACAGTTAAGAGATTCTGGTTACCTTCACGCAGGAATAACAGTAGGAGTCCCTGGCTTGTTGTTGGCGTGGGCATGCAAGCGAGGAAAAGTATGGCTGAGATGGAGTCTTAACTAGCGGGTAGAAACAGGAGGGCATGGCTCAGGAGGATAAACAAGTGCTGCTGTAATTTCCAAGGGGATTTGAGCATGACTATGGCGCGCAAGTTACCAGGAGGTTATGGGTGATAAGAAAGAATATAGTCTTGTCGCCTGAAGTTTGGAATGCGGGTGAGTGGACTTCCATGTCTTCTGATTCTGTTTCTTTTTTTGTTCGATCTTACTGTATCGAGAAAGAATGAGGAGCAACCGACACAGAGATGTGTTTGGCTCTTCTTTTCTTTTCTGTTACCTTAATGAATTCGATACTAGTTTAAATTCGTGTGTGTTAGATACCGAATTCGAGCACAGCTCAACCGGTTAAGGCTTCGGGAATGGTACGAAAGGTCTCGGGTTTGAATCCCGGCTAGAGCATGTTTGCTCTTTTTTTTGTTTCAGCCTTATTATGCCTATTTATTGTATATAAGTGACTGTATTAACATGTCGCGTTATTAGTTGTATGTACATATATATACGACTATTTTGTTATGTCACGATTTTTAATTATACCTATATGCGGTTACGACTATTTTATTTGTCGCGTTTTAGCTATATGTACAACGTTATAATCTTGTAACGTTGTATATATCCGTATGTACATAAGTACGGTAATATTAACTGTTCGTTTGTTCGCAAGTTATTACATGCTTGATTGTTTATACCTTAATGTAGTAAATTATATATTTAAATAACGTTTAATTATTTAGGGGTATTTCACTAACGATTTGGTTGGTTGCGCATGAATTTCTGGAAGTTCTTGACTATGAAGACAAAGTCTTCCATAGTCTCAGCCTCACTTTCTTCAACAATAATATCCACCAGCTCAGCCTTAGCTTGTCTGATTTGAGTATCAGCAACATAGGCTCCTTCTTGAGTTAACTTAGTCGAATTAACCTGCAAGGCTTGGTCATTCAAAGTAGTAGTCTTACCTGCAAGGCTAGAGCATGTTTGCTCTTTTTTTTTGTTTCAGCCTTATTATGCCTATTTATTGTAAATAAGTGACTGTATTAACATGTCGCGTTATTAGTTGTATGTACATATATATATACGAATATTTTGTTATGTCACGTTTTTTAATTATACCTATATGCGGTTACGACTATTTTATTTGTCGCGTTTTAGTTATATGTACAACGTTATAATCTTGTAACGTTGTATATATCCGTATGTACATAAGTACGGTAATATTAATTGTTCGTTTGTTCGTGCAGACGTTATATCGTGAGTGGTTAAACTGGTGTAAAATTAAAAGAAAAGAAATTAAAAACTCAAAATAAACGTCGGGCTGCAAACAAATCCCGGTCGTGGTAGTATAGTGAAATGTAAGCGACCGGATGTCGAACCGTGGGACTAATATACATATTATAGTACCTAAGCGTGTCACAAGAGGGGGGATTAATTGACTTGTATTATAAATAAAAAGGAAAGAGGAAATAAACTAAGTTAACAGATAAATTAAATGGAACTCTGGGTCAGGTTATTATAATCTGCATAATTAAGCTATCTCTACTGGTTTAATAATTTGGCAAGGTTCCTATTATTTTCTTAAGGTCTAAGTCATAGACTCAAAAGAACTCGTTTACCTGAAAATGCAAGGTTCTAATTAAGGTTCAAGCAAAATGCCTGTAAACGGCAGAGGAGTATTTGAGGAATTACATTTGCAACTGAATACTAACTTATTAAATCATAACAAGTTTCCTCCAGTTTTACGGCTTAATTAACCTGTCTATTTATCACCGGTCTGATCAAAATAGACTTAGGAAAGCAATTTAATAAACTCATGATATTTATAAAAGGTGCGAGATAACCTTTAAAACGTAACAAACTGTATTTAAATAAACCAGTAAAAATATTGCACAATTAATACAAACATAATAACCATTCCCCGAGTATAAATATTCTAGCCTAACATATTAAAGATAAACAGAAACAAGAGTAATAGAAATCATCTGTAATCACTCCAGCTCGCTCTGCTATTTTGTATACGTAGGACTAGAGGTGAATATGGTGGAAAGTGAAATAAAAATGGAGAAGGCGGGAGGAGAGAAATGAGATGAACGTGTGATGTGTGGTGAAGTGGTACGGTGATGGATTGTATGGGTGGTGGATGTGTTTTTGAGCAGAAGGCTCGTGGGTTTATATAGAGAAGGGAAGAGGCAACAGAGAAAATGAAGATAACAGACGCGTGATGGATTGAGGTGGTGGAAGAAGCTGGATAAGATTTGCAGACTGATTGATCATTTATTGCAGGGGACAGAACGTGTGTAGAGTAGATGGATTGCAGACAGTGGACGAGTGGACGAGTTGCAGAAGTCGGCGAAGGCAAGTTACAGACGGCGCGCGAAGAAGAAAACTGTTCGCGTCTCAGATCTTACAAGCGTCCGCCTCTGCGTCCGCTTTAGTCCCGCGCGGACGTCTCTGTTGTCCTCTCTCGCGTCCGCCAGCAACCCTCACCCACGTCGCCGTTT
>JAIOTZ010001911.1:0-26721 GCA_023374045.1 Limonium bicolor
TGGCCTCCTTGTATATATATATAGGAGATCCATTTGTTAGACTTCTAACAAGGATTTATTAACAAGATTTGTAGTAGTTTTACAAAAGTTTACCTTAGGAATTTAACAAGGTATTTTTGGTACACCTTGGGATGATTGTAGATCCAAGTTTCCTTCATGAAATAATGAAGAGAATATAGATTTAGAAGCTCTAAATTTTCGGAAATGCTTAAGGTATTTTCTTAGGATTTTTCAACATGAAAATATAGCTTAACTTGATCTTGTTGTTCCTTATGTTGTTGTTGAATCTAGAAACCTCCTTGGAACACCAATGCTTGGCGATTTCTTGTAGGATTGTTAGAATGATTCTTGCTTCAAGACTTAGGAGAATTAACTAGGAAAATTACATTAAAATGGTGTTAGAACTTTGAACACCATTAATGGAGCTTTGAAGCTCTAAGGAGTTAACTATCAAATGAAGAAGAAAAGAGAGGGTAGAAGGACTTACCAACTCGGTGAGTGAGCAAGGAAGGATAGAATGCTCACGTAAGTCCTTAAAGAAGGAATGAAAGGAATCTAAATCTGGTTTGGTATTTGTTTATTTGATCATATTTATTAAGCATGCTAGGTAGGCTCCTTTCATTAGTTAATTACTTGGTTCAAGGCTCCATAAAATGCTCATTGTTAAGCTTGTTGTTCGGTCACATGTGGAGGGAATTAAGAGTTGATTAGTAAGTCTAGCATATAGGAAGTTAGGCATGGTAATTGTTTAACATTTAATGAGTTGATTATTGATGCTAACCTTGTTTTATTCTTGCAGGTGTTCGGCCATAATGGATGTAGGCAGCTTTAAATCTTGTAGGCTTACGTCACATAGGTTGTAGGAGTCAATTTAGTTTTGTTTATACTAGACATAAGATTAAGCTTAGTTAGGTATTTGTCTATCTTTGATTAATTTAACAACAATCATACCTCCTTTATCCTGTATATAAATCGGCAGCACATGAGGTAGAACATGGGTGTTTTATTTGTTTACAATGCAACTTGTATAAAGTAGATTCTAGTCACTTATTTAATGTCATTACTTTTGTTTAACTTATTTCTTTGTTGTCTCTTGCAGGAAATCGGCCATGTGAGGCCTTATTTGACTGAGTTTATTTGACATAATCACATGGTACATGATAAGGTGAGTCACCAATCCATAAGGCAATTTTTTTGTTAAAACCCTGTCAAATGACACCTAAAATGGCGCCCAACATGGAGGTTAATTGGGATTGATTTTTGATTTAATTCCTGTCACATTTTATTGTACTAAGACCATATTATAACATGTAATAGGTTCCAGCATTTATTTGGTACATTTTATATCATGGTAAAAGATGAAAGTTCTAAGGTAAAAATGCTGATTTTAGGTACCTTTTTGACCCCAATATCGCCCCCATTTTTACTATGAATTTAGTACTGGAATTAATTGATTTAGATGTTCAATTTATCCTCTTTTAATATTATCAACTCGTGGCTCCTCAAAAACTTCAAGGCGATTGCTTAAAACACATTTTTGTGACACCCAAAGGTGCGTTTTTGTGCTTTAAGGTTTTTCTGGAAAATAAGTAGTCACTATGAGTTCCAAGTGTTTATAAACATTTATTATGGTAATAATAATATATTAATGTGTTACATTGAGTTATATGGGGTTATATCAACTCAAGACACAATTTCCGGGCTACCGGAACACTCCCGAGCAAAATAGAAGCGTTAAGAAATTCCTCCAGGTACTTTGTTTATTTTTGAAGGAGTAGCTCGAGATTTCTCTTTATATGAATAATGATAGTAGGAACTCTAAGAATGATTTATATAGGAGTTCGTGCCACTCCGGTACCTCTCCGGGGCATTCCCGGGGGTTTATGGGGCCCCCAACGGGTACCTCCGAGTACTTTGTGTTTAACTGAGAGTTTAGCATTATAACTTTATATTATATGTTTAATAAAGTGTTATGGTGCATTTGGAATGAAGTGTAATGCTTTATTCCATTTTATAAAATATTTTCGGGACTTTCGGGTCTTTCGGGCCCTTAATGGAACTCCCGTGCTTATTATACTTTTACTCTGTTTTAACTGAGGACTTGTGTTTCAAAGGGTCATATAATGATCCTTGGTTAACTTCATATGAGGTTTATAGCTTATATAACTTATTTAGCTTAAGGTCGGGCTTAACGCTCGTTTATGACCTTAAAGAGTTTAGGTGCGGTTTTAACGCTTAAGTGTTTATATACTTTCTTAGGGTTTAATAATCCCATAAATAATATATATATCCCTTTATTTAATTATTTAAAGGTTAGGGGTATTTCACTAGGTCTCACTACTAACCTAAAGGGAGGGTTCTAGGTCTTACGACGAGCCTAAAGATATAGGTCTTATGATGAGCCTTAAGGTGGATCTAGGTCTTATGACGAGCCTAAAGGTGGATCTAGGTCTTATGACGAGCCTAAGGATGGTTCTAGGTCTTATGACGAGCCTAAAGGTGGATCTAGGTCTTATGACGAGCCTAAGGTGGAACTTAAGTCTTATGACGAGCCTAAAGGTGGTTCTAGGAAGCAAAGCATGTTTTATGCAAATTATTGTGATGAAAGTTGATTGTGAAAGTGCCAAACATGGCAATGATAAGATGTATGAAATCCAATTGCAAATAAGGATCGAAAATTGCCCAAAACCTTAAATTGCTGGAAAATGTGCCAAACGTGGCTATGATGAGGATTGAAAATTGTCCAAAACAAGAAATTGCTGGAAAACGTGCCAAATGTGGCTATGATGAGGATTGAAAATTGTCCAAAACAATAAATTGCTGGAAAACGTGCCAAACATGGCTATGATGAGGATTGAAAATTGTCCAAAACAAGAAATTGCTGGAAAATGTGCCAAACGTGGCTATGATGAGAAAAGCTCTATTGAAAAAGGAAAGGGTTATTTCCTGACTAAGAATTTCATATCTGCAATTTGTTTCTTAAAAGATGAACATGCCGCTGGTGGGAGTATGTGGTGTAAGTGGTGGTTGGGAATTATGACTAGCATGTGGTGTATGATGTGGAGGTAAGGGCTTATGAGTGGCTGTGGTGTATGATGTGGAGGTAAGGGCTTATGTGTGCCTGTGGTGTATGATGTGGAGGTAAGGGCTTATATGTGCCTGTGGTGTATGATGTGGAGGTAAGGGCTTATGTGTGCCTGTGGGGGGATGATGGTGCTCAAGCTTTAGGTTTCAATTTGGTGTTGATATGGCAGTTGTTGGAACCAACAATTGCCCCCAGTATTTTTCCTTAGGACAATCTGAGCTAGAGTTTATGGCAATCGATTGGAACGATCGATTGCCCCCAGTATTTTCTTTGATTAAACGTGCGAACGAGTCTCGTCCTCACAGGGTCAAGGCTTATGTTTTGATGTGGTGCTTCCTAACCTACACTTGATGTGTTTAGTGTTTGCACTCATTTCTTGCTCACGGTCATAACTTCTAGACCATTGAATTTGATATTTGATGGATTTACGCATTCGATCTGTTACTTTCACGTGATTAGATACACAATTACCAAGTTAGAAGTCTTTAATGCTTATAACTTGCCCATGGGGTATGATGAAAAACAACGGGACCGTAGAGGGATATTTGAGGTATGTGGAGCTAAAAGGGGTGACCAAAGCTGCAACTTGCGTCTTCTCTTGGATTCGGCCTTTCTAGTCTTGAAGTTGTTTGGCTGCTTCATGTGACTTTGTTTTCGAGCTTCGGACTTGGAACTTTTGAAGTTGTCCTTTACACCATTTCTCTCCTTTTTTGACATTCGGATTTCTTCGAGGCGTCTCAGGTTCCCCCCTTTCTTAACCTTGTTTACTTTGCCTTCGGGGTTCTTGTGTCTCCTGGTTTTGAGCTTTAAGAGCTGTTTTGATGTGAGATCTTGTGATCCTGTGTCACTCTAGGACCTTTTGTAGATCGCTTCGTTATGCTGGTAGCGGCTTTGCTTCTTTGAACTGACGAAAGCGTTATCTGAGAGTCAGGCTCCTCGCTTCCTTTGGTCACCGGGTCAGTTATTCATCACGAGCTGGCTTATTTTGTGGAGCTTTGTAATATGAAAAAGGGATATATGAAAGGCTCAGCGGGGGTGCCTAGGGTTTAATTTCAGGGTTCACAAGCTTTTTGGCAGTGTGGTGCTGTACCTAGGTGCTTCGTCATTCCTGATAGTTGTGTGTCCGTTCTTTGTTACTTTTCACAGGTCTAAGCGTAAATTTACAAAGTATCTCCTTCGGTCGAGTTATGCCATTTACCTTACCTTTGGATGTGTCTCACCGGAGTCGTGTAAAAATGACACGCTCGTTCACTTATGGTTTTTCCGCTCAAGACACTCTCACGAATTTTTCACTCACAGACTTGTTCATACATTTAAATGAAAGATTAAAGATGACGAACCTAAACTCAGATTGCCCCCAGTATTGATTTGGGGTTTATGACAATAATTTTCACAGTGTACTTGGAACCGCTTTGTGAGTTGCTTGAATGTTCTGTGGTAAGCTATGGTATTGGAACGACATGTTCACCCTTTTAGAAACAAAAGACAAGTCGTTCTGTTCATTGTTAAAAAATGACTATTTTGTGATCCTTTTTTTTACAACGTGAGTGTTCATCATTTTTTGTTTTTTTAATGCACAAAAATTATGAAAATGGAACTATGCTCTTATTCATGAATGAGAATATAGCTTTGGAAATTACAAACTCATAAAAACTACCAAAAATGATTAAGGAAATCAACTACTACAAATGTTGAAAGACAACTAATCAAGAAAAGAAACTTAATGGAGAGAATAAGATAGCAATCTGTAATGACGCTGAATTGTCTGGTGCCAACACATTGAGGACTCGAGCTCTTGACCGTCGGGACGCCATTGAGATGACCGTGATAGTCTTCCTTCTGAACCTGGAGTGGGTTCGTAAAACATCTAACTAGGAATACCTATTAGTTATGTATGAGGTGACTGGGCCTGAATCTTTCCCCAAACTGAGAGTGATGTGGATGGGCTTGAGTGATTCCTAGACTAGAATGGATATGTGGGCCTGAGTACCCTTAATTTGGAAGTGAAGCAAACGGGCTGAAGGGAGCCACATGGGCTGTGAATGGGCCATTGGGCCGAGAGAGAAACTTCGAATTCTAAGATTTGTTTGATGTTCCTATTGGGCCTTAAGGCCAGAAACTAGAATGAATGGGTACGCAAACTATCTTGGATTCGAATGGGCCGAAACCTAAACAAACGGTTCTGACTGGGCCTAAAGACATGAGACCTGGACGTAGGATTTTGGGCCAGAGCCCGAATGAAAAGTTTGCCTAGACTGGAATGGGCCTTGGGCCGAAATGTTTTGAGAATTTGGCACCTGGGCCAGAATGTGTTTGAGCTTAGAAATAAGGCGCATGGGCCGGAATGATTTCTAATGCACGTTCTAGAAGTGAATTGGAACTTAGGCCAAAATTTAAGCGAATGATTCTGATTGGGCCTAAAAGATGATTCCTAGATCTAGGATTTTGGGCCAAGGCCCAAACAAAAAGTTTACCTAGACTAGAATGAGACTTTGGGCCGAAAAAGCTTTCAATGAAAGGCTATTGATTTTCAGGTCTCGTGGACTACCTCAAGTTAGGGTGGATTTTTTTTGTGGACCTAGAACTAAATGGATGATTCAAATTGGGCCAAAAGAGAAATCACCTAAATCTAAACCTTTGGACAAAGCCCAAATGACTCACATATTAAACCAAACAGCCTCTGGCCGCAAACAATAAAGCTACCAATTCAGGTTGGGCTGTTGATGTAGGAAAAGTTTCTATCAATTTCTAGGCTGGTAGTGGATCGATCATACAAGCAAACAAGGCTCACACAAGTTCAACATGTCCTCACTAGACGCTCAAATCAAACCGGTATGGATCGATCCGGAGAGGTGCTTGGGGCTTGGGCCCAGGTCACCACAAAGGAATAGGGCTTGCACGTATTCTCTTTGGGCTTCCCTACCTTTCTCACATCACCATGAGATGTGCGTCTACGGTCGGGTCTTTGAGTGACCAAACAGGGCTAGGTAAGGGCACTGCCAGAAAAATGCTTGGGGGCTAAAGTCCAGGTATTAAGGGGATGTGGTTAGACGACCTCCTCCTCTTTTCCCCACTTATTCACATCACCTAAAAAGGTGTGAGTCCTTGACAGGGGACCCTAAAGCGGGTCACGGGTGAAATCGGTTTGTGTGGACCCTCGCTCTCATATGATGCAAGTCGTAGAAAATTAGATTGCGCACGAAAGTAAACAAACAATGTAATAAAAGCCGTAAATAAACAATTTCGAGTTAAGCCCTCTGTCTTAAAATTAAAAAGTTAAAATTAAGTTGTCCCCAGCAGAGTCGCCATTCTGTGAGCCTCGATTTTTGAACCCTATCCTAGGTTGATTAGACTGATTAGGATCTGGTCGGGTTCTAGGTCCACTTATAACCTAAGGTTAGAAACTATGCCATAAAACATTAATTACTAAGTCCTAAGTCCTAAGTTAGCTCACTGGAACCTAATTAGAGTCGCCACCTAATTTAAACCTAGATTAAATTAGGAAAGGAGAGTTCGGGTTTGGGGGCTTGGTATACGACTTATTTAGGGCTCAATTACTTTCATTACCCCTTAGAAGTCGTTTTCCTCTACTTAGTTTAATTACGGCGTATTACGAGTCGTTTCAATCTAGATGCGCGTTTCTGATTTTTTTATTTTTTAGCATTTTTTGACAGAAAATTAAAGTGAAAATTAAACTACCAAAACTAGGGTTTCGAAGGCAAAATTAGGTCAAATTTTAATTATGTCCGTAGCCACGGACCTAATGTCCGAGACCACGGACCCTAGTTAAACTACATGATTATGAAAACCGAATTAAAATAAAAAAAAAAGCTTGAAAAGTCCGGGGCCATGGACTGGGTGTCCGTGGGCCCGGACATGTACTGTTAAAAACCCTAAAATTTGAAAAATTGAAAAACAAGAAATCCTGCCACCGTCTGTGGGTGTCTGTGGCCATGGACAACCCGTCCGTGGTCCCGGACCATAGGTCCGAGGTCACGGACCACCCACGAACAATGGGTTTTTGGTGGTTCCCGACGGTGTTTTTGGTGGTTCCGACGTTGTTTTCGGCTCAAAACTTATGCACGTGTAGCCTGAAGGATTTCTAAGATGCTAGTAATCAAATATTTCAATTTGAAGCCGAATTAAGCACAAACTTGGCAAACAAGTAACAAGGCAGAAACGAAAACGAATAGCAATAGAAGCCAAAAGAGTCGGATAAAACCCAAATTTTGAGATAAGACAAATAAAGTCACAAGGAATTAGAAAAGTGAAATTCCCACCTGTTTTACCTTCGAATTCACAATGATTCTTCACGTCGGGATTCATCGGGAGCCTCGTTATTGGCATATTCAAAAGGACTTTGAACCGGGCTTCTGACCTCTAATTGTTTTTGATGTTCTTCACGTTTTGATAGTGTTTTGGTGGGATTTTAATGATGGTCGATGCTTTGGGAGTTGGAAAACGAGTTTAAGTGGTGATTTCGGGGGAATTTCGGTATGATTTTGGTGGTCGGGTGTTGAAAAACGTGAGAGGCTGAAGAGAGGTGTGTTTTCTGAATTCTTAGGGTTCTAGAGCTTGTGTGATTCTGTCTTTTATCAAGAGATTTGCTCCTTTATGTAGACTTTCTTAAATAGAAAAAATCTAGTAAAAACGAGATTTCTTCGGAGTCTTAGTTAAGTGACTTCCCAAAAGAATCTTGCTAAGGAATTTCAACCACGTGTCAAGGATGATAATTATGATTTTTCTAAGTGGAATCGAATTTTTTGAATATTGGAATACTTTTTTAATTCAATTTCTCATCAGATCAATCAGAAATTACTAGAAATTATTGGAAATTCAAAAAATCAAAATTTCAACGCCAGTATGTCCAAAATGTCATCCTCTATCATAGTTTAAAATTTCAAAGCATTTCGAATTGATTTGACCCTTCTTCGGAGGACAGAGAAAGCCTATAGGAGGTCCTAAGGGCCTTGAAAATTACAAAAATACCCCCGAGATGACTGAGCTGCCCCTAGTGCTCCAGAATGCGCCGATCGGACTGAAATCACCACCATTTGACCAAAGTGCTTCTCACAACACTAAAGTTTAACAAACCCTACACCGGGGGGTTGAAATTTTGGGTATAACACAGCTTGTAAAAATGAATTCTCTGGAACAACAATAACTCATTCTGAATACAAGAAATACAGAAATCGTTTATAGGAAAAACATTACATCAGAAGTTAAAATCATTGGTACATAATGCTGGGCTCAATCCCATAACTCAGCAACATCTGTATAGCTCAAGAAAATATGACAAGTGCTCTCAAAACTACCACTGAAAACATGATGAGACATAACCCTCTCTCCACATCGAAAAGCAATAAGCCCACATGGAATCAAACCATACAACAAGTGTCAAACAAAAATCTTAACCTAATTTGGCAAACTTAATTTCATACTCTTGTTAGAGTAAGAACCCTAGCTCACAATGGAGCTACAACAAGCCTCTTGGTTATTGCAATACAAAGCAAGAAAATAAGAATCGTGTCGTGAAATTCCCTGATTTTGTACCACTCTAGACCATGCGTCCCTAGTGAAGTTGCTGTCCTGGAAGATTCAAATCTACTCCACATCCTAATCAACAAACTACTACTTACTTGGTCTTCCCTCCAAGTTCTTGCCTCTTGATTTATCAACCAAGAACCTTCCCCACAACTTTACCTCGTCAGGTAACTTCCAAGCATAAGATAGGTTGTCCCCCTACTTTTGACAAAGCCATCTATCCATCAAGTATGTTGTGTTCCAATATCCAATCATCTTCCCTCGCCCCTCTAATTATATAGGTAAAATTAATCACAGAACACCAAACTGGGCTTAGGGTACTTCCTAAACCAGATCTAAGATACAAGCCCGGGTAGGGATGTCAATTTAAACAGGTTCCTGCATCATCACCCACCATTGACCTGTTAACACATGTGAAATCCTTCAAAATGGGTAAAAATGGGTGATGGGTGTCACGGGTGCGAGTGATGGATCGGGTCGGGTGATAGTTTCCCACCCAACCCGTTTAACTGAATGTATTTTAATTTTTAATATATACATTCCCTAAACTCTCGGTACTTTTTGCAACCCTAAATGGCGAACAAGCAATATGTCCCTCTCTTCATATTCTTCACTCACGCTAATTTTTGTTACCCCAACTGGCGAACAATGAACATACATGCTCAAAACGCCTTCAATCTTCATTCTCTTAATCTTTTCTTCTATTTGTACCTCTGCATAGAGACAAATCAGTAGAACAGTAATTTTGCACCTGTGAAGCTCACGCTAATTTTGTAAACTGCGACAAGGAACATACAACATGTATTGCTCTTCATTCTCTTTCACTGGTGTGAATTTTGCAAACTAGAAACCAATGAACATACAACTCTGTGTTGGTTTTTATTCTCTTTCACTGACGGTAATTTTGCAAACTAGTGACACGTTACACTCTGGTTGCTCTTCATTATCTTTCTCTGACAGTAATTTTGCAACCCTAATAACAGGCGAGAAGGAACATACATAGGTTGTGCCTTTAATCTTCATTCTCTTAATCTCTTCTTCTGTTTGACCTCATCTCAGAGTAAAATATGTTGAACTGATTCAATTTCAGCTCGGTAATGCACCTTGTGAAGCTCACGGTAATTTTACAAACAGGCGACAAGGACATACATTCTTGTGCAGGAAAAAAAATGGGTGAAAATTTTACCGGTTCACCCAGTATTACCCAAGGGTGACAGGTGAAACAGATAATGGATGAGAATATTCTGAGTGTCGGTAGTCGGGTCGGGTGGGTCGGTCTCGGTCAGGTCGGGTCGGGTGGTGCAGGTGAAACCATGTGACGGTACAGGTAAGCGTCACCGACCTGAACTCAATCCGTTTTAATCCCTAGCCTTGGTAATAGTAGTAGCACTTAAAAGCTTAGACAACAATGAATGTGGATTTGTGAGAATTGTCCACACCTCTTTATTAGCCAAATCGGCATCACTGAAAGCCATTAAGTCTTGAATCCTAAACCCCTTCCTTCATCTTGTGCACATATATGACCATTTTCATTTCTTCCAGTGAAGACCCTTTAAAACTTGCACCTACCTACGGCCATCAATAACAAGCAAAACTTTATGCAATTTTTTAATAAACATAGCAGGGAACTAAACAACACTCATGACATAGATTGGTATAGATCACAAAACACTCTAATCAATCAATATAACCCCATGCTGCCTGAGGAATACATGTTACCCCATCCCTAATGTAATAAAAAACTTGTCGCCTACTTCTACCAATACAAATAAAGAAACCACGATATACATATAACCTAAAATATCTACCTTTCTCACCCCAAAAAACCATAACAATGAGTTTTTATAATAATCTTTAGTATATAAGTAGATGAGTCACTGAGCATTTAATGGAAAATGCTATGTGTACTCAACTTCTCTAACATCTTTTAGGTAAGTGTGTTTTTTATTTTCTTCCTACTGTTGTGCAACCCACATTCATGTGTTGGACAAAGGAACTGTTTAAGTGTTGTGTGTGTGTGTGTGTGTGTGTGTGTGTGTGTGTGTGTGTGTGTGTGTGTGTGTGTGTGTGGTGTGTGTGTGTGTGTGTGTGTGTGTGTGTGTGTGTGTGTGTGTGTGTGTGTGTGTGTGTGTGTGTGTGTGTGTGTGTGTGTGTGTGTGTGTGTGTGTGTGTGTGTGTGTGTGTGTGTGTGTGTGTGTGTGTGTGGTGTGTGTGTGTGTGTGTGTTGTGTGTGTGTGTGTGTGTGTGTGTGTGTGTGTGTGTGTGTGTGTGTGGTGTGTGTGTGTGTTGTGTGTGTGTGTGTCTGTGTGTGTGTGTGTGTGTTTTACTTCGGCCCCATTCATGAATGAAAAAAATTCATCGTTGATTTGTATCAATTGTTTTGGCTTAGTTCAAAGGCCCACATTTATGTGTTAGAACAAGCTTATTGTTGTAATGGATGTTGTTGGTTTTTGCTGACCATTACACATTGCAAAGATCAAGTACTTGAAGGGAACAAAATTAGAGCAAACACAATGTAGACTGTTGTGATCTCTCATCCCTATTGCCTCTCCCCCAATTCTTCTTTCCCTCTTCTTCTTTCTCAAACCTCATCCACAAATCAAGCTTCCAAATCACCATTTTCCCTCTTTGGCGAGGTCATATTGCCTTCCTCAACCCATATCTATCAATGTAGCTCCCAAGTCTTTTTTTCCCTCTTCGGCGAGGTTCTCTTCTTCATCTTCTATTTATTGCTGGTTCTTGGACTTGTTTGCATGTTGAGCACACCTTGCATGTTGATGACGGTAATGGAGGCCTGCGAGTGTGGCTTGACAATGGGTTTGAAGATGACAGCTTGTGATGCCGATGATTGATCCCTTGCAATCGGCAATGCCTGTATACAAGCGGTGGATCCACTCTCTTCGAAGCTTCTAGGCATGAAGTTGATGTTGAGGGCATGTTTTCAGTTTTTCTGGCCTCCACTTGTCTGATCGATTTTTAGAGAATGGAGTGCTGATGGTGTTGAAGGAATGAGTCTTCACGGTGACTCTATCTTCCAGTGCTTGCATGGGTCTTGTCAGAAGTGTATTCCTTCTGTGTGGTTTTCTTTTGTTTGTGTACTTATGTCCAGGCTCTTAGTTTATTCTAGTCTATCTTTTGTTGTTATCTTTTAATCGTTGTTGTTTAGTGTTGGAACCCAAGGTTTTGCTGATTATGACAGTAGAGTAAGTCTGGTGACAGAATGAGTCTCACTGATAATAGCATCAGAGTAAGTCTGTGCAACGAAGGAGTCTGACTGCACAAGGAGTTGTTCTACGACATAACATTCTCCTGGAATGTTCTAGAAGCTATGAGGTGAACCTCTACTATTAAACGTGGAGAAATTTAAGGAAATAACTGTCACACACGTTCACTTATGATCAGGCCCGAAAATCAAGACGGTCAAGCTTAAAGAGCGCCAGAACGAGTCCCTCTGCAGAGCAGTTGAGATATTTCTCGCCCAATGCGTAGTGGGAAGACGTGGAAGCACTATTTTACACATCATGGGAGCAGTTACTTTGGGTTTCATCAGTATTTAAGCATGTAGAAGTCATTTGTAATACTTGGAGCTTTCACTTCCACATTTTGAGAGAGAGAGAGTCATATTGAGAGAGATAATATTTTCAAGAGGTCTTAGTGATACTTTGTCACTTTAGCTTAGTTATTTATTACCTAGAGAGCACACAAACACTCCCTTTATTCCTTATTACGCATTGATCTACGTCTAGAGTAGATCGAGTGTTGGATGAGACAGAGTACCTTTATCGAATCCCAAGATAGGAAGCTAGGTTGTAATTCACATTGAATTTCAATATAAGCAGAATCCTATCTTGTCAATTTTACACACAAAAGCTTCCGCATTATCTCCTTGGCAAATACTTGTCTCCAAGCAGAGTTGGTCTAAGACTAACACCTCAGACCTACTCGGTCAGCACCCCGATCCTATCAAGTGGTATCAGAGCCTGTGTTGGCTGAAAAATCTCTCAACATGGCAGAAAATTCCAACACACAGATGAGGCTGAGTCAGGAACCGCTAGTTTGATGTGCTTGATGGCTCACAATGGTGAAAAAAACACTCATGATTAGGTAAGTAAGACTCCCTCTGCAGAGGTTTTATTTAATACATCTCGTGTGTCTGCAGTTTTCAAAGGTCGTGATGTTTACTATAATATTTCTTCATCATCGTCTAAAAGGGGACTCAAGTACATCTGGGTTCCCAAAGCTAACCAGTATCTTTTTGCAAACAGAGTGGCTCGGAACAATGACTTTTGGCTTCTGGATAGTGGTTGTTCAAGATATATGACATGAAACCAAGATAAGTTTACGACTTACTCTGACCATCAAGGGGGAAAGGTTACTTTTAGAGACAACATGTACGACAAAATCATAAGAATTGGCTCAATTGGTAACCCCTCTTTATTTAAAGTTGAAAATGTTAATTTTTGTTGTTTTTGGACATAGTCTCTCAAGTGTCTCTCGAATTTGTGATTTCTCCAATCTTATGTTATAAGATTTATGACTCTATCACTCGTGGTCATAAGGAAATATGGTTTATGACTCTAACACTGGTGATCTTAAGGCAATATGGCACGTGTTGATATGAATATCCGATATATATATATGAGAATCACGTGCAGAAAGCAAGCAGACTCGGTCTGTAAATCATGTGCAGAAGCAAGCCGACTACCTCTGCCAATCTTGTGCATAAAGCAAGCTGACTCGCTCCAGCTTCAAGTACTTTGAAGACTACGGTATTATTGATCAAAATGTTACGATTATGTATGATAATACCAGCTAAGGTCATCAAATTCTCTAAATTCCTTGCTCGCACTAAATTATAAAATGAGTTCTCATTTCTTACAAGATTATGTGGAGATGAACTTAATCTAATTAAACTAAGTTTCCACAGACTCGAGCTTGCTGATATCATCACTGAAACTTGCTAGCGCTCCAGATGCATCCCCGATCGGCCGTGGACGTATCGTTGACTCAAATAAACTTTGATAGTTTAAGGAAAGACACGAGATAAACTTAAACTGGAAACTTCATTTTGATTGAGAATTTACACACACAGAAATTCACTCAATCTCCCTCGCACCACACACGGACTCTCGGGACAGTTTTGACTTTACCCCTAAAGTCCTTAACCGTCACCTGACTATCAGCCTACGGTTCACCGACCGCTCCCCGACATGTCGGTCTATCAAATACCCAAAGTATTGACACTCTAACCCAGTCCTCACTAGCTCACCAACTCTCTAGTACTTACACACACTCTTGTCTGACTCACACTTGCTCAGATTGTATCTCTTCTTTTTGTGTCGCAAGCTTAATTACATAGGACGTAAATGCTCGTAAATATACACGTTAGTTAAGGTGTAACTAACGGCCTATGAATATGGAGACTCTAGAAGTAGATTACTTCTTATTCTCTTATTATAATAGCCGTACTCTATTGCAGATTATCTTCCAACTTGATCTGCAGCTATCAGCACACGTGTTGCCTTGTGATTGGGCAAGTTGGTGGCCCGTCTCCCAAGTGGTCGGTCACCACTAGCACACTTCAACTTGTCTGACCTTGTCTGGTTAATTAATGCTCATAAATGCTCTCTTCTGAATTTATTACAGCTATGTAATGATGTTCATTAATAGCCTTTGATTATCTTGTTATCTCACACATTAATGAGCTTCTCCTTTTGTCGTGAGCTAGTTGCTTGTGTGGGTGTGACACATCTGAGTGAGTTTTTTGACGTTGCTAACACATTTCCGTCCTTGTTTGATGTCGGATGTATGAGATATGTGATAGTGTGGTTCTTGACTACTTGTGTGTTACTAGAAGTTCTCCAAAGCTCTCACAGATAGGTGCCCGATTGGTTGGGCACATGTCGTGGGCTGAGTGCGCTTGCAACCTTGCATGCTAAGCCACTCATGACTTAAGTGCGCTTGCAACCTTGCGTGCTAAGCCACTTATTCACCTGCTTATCTGAATGATAAGCTTGACAAACATGTTAGATAAACAACACAGGTTTGCTATCATCAAAACTAAAGGTCCTTGACTTAACAATTTCCCCTTTTTTGATGATGGAAACCAATAAAATAATATGTACTTTGACAACTCAAAGATTCAAAATTTGAGGGGTATTCCCCCTAAGAGGAATTCCCCTTGAGTTTGTTAAGGGTTATAACGTAAGGAAAATTGCAACAAGTGACAGCTTTTACGTTATACTACAACCATAGTAGAAACTTTTTATTAAGATGATACATACGAAGAAGATAGACATAGTCTCACAAGCACATATTCTTTCTTTATTTCCCCCTTTGCCATACTGCAAAATAGGGAGCAACTACATGAATTAAGGTATTGTAAAGGCCATAACGATCCATAGAGTACAACTACAAGGATGATCGAGATAATCTAGATAGAGTGGCGGGTTTGATGATCCCATTCTATGACATCTAGTCCATAAGGTTCATCCTCCGAAAAGTAAGTTTGGAATAATGGTGATTCAGTTGTTGTGGAAAGGTATGATTCCTTAGAATCTACTGTGAACTCCATGCAGTGTGGAGTCCTAGTATGAGAGGGAGTGACACTTGAGGTGATAGACCAAGCTGGAAATGAGTCGGAGACTGGTTGAACATAGCTTTGGGTGACGTATTTCTTTGGATGTTTAGTGAACATAAACTTGCAAATGGTCAACTGAATTGTTTGCTCATTTGAGCTGGATGAGCTTTGTGGAGTTTGAGCCATTTCGTGAGATGTGGAACAATGATTGTGAGTGGCAAATGAAGTGCGCAAGTATTTATAGACACTTGAGGATAGACTCAACGACTGATCGGTGAGTGGTAATAAATGAGGTGCTATGTCTTGTGGGCTATGTTTGTAGGCTTTTTAGGTGTCAAGTTTGGAGATTGGATTAGTGGAATGGATGGGACTAAATATTCTGATCATTTTGCAATTTTTAATTAAGGAAGAGGCAGCTAATACAATAAATTATTTCGTAACCAATATAATCATTCAAGATAGACAAAAGATCAGGTGCATTTTCATTGATGTCGAAAGATTTACTTAGAAACAGATAGTCAAATGTCGAGACAAAATATTAATGGAAAAATAAAATCTAATCCTAGAGCTAGCTCACACGATTATCACTCAAGTCTCTAAGAGACGAAGAACGCTCAGGCTATGTGGGAGTCTATGAAGTCTATAGCTCCTTGAACCATGTGATGAACACTTGGTTCTCTGGAGACAGCCTGCACAGCAGTGAGAGAGATTCTCACACTCTTTAGAACATTCCTAGCTGAAGTAGCCAGACTGGTCCCCAACATGTCGTGGACCGGTGAGAGACTTCTCTTCCTTTTGAGTGTCGATGCTCTTGCAGTTGGTCGTGGCTCTGACCTTGAGTCCTCGCTCTTTGTAGGCTTCTGAGCGACCACGAGCTTATCCCCCTCAGTTTTTATCCCCATTTTGGACAACATCTCTGAACAGATGCTGTCCTGAGCGGTGCGCGCACACTCGTGGAACCTGTTGGTGTCCACTCCGTTTTCTTGTAGTGCCTTTGTCACCACTCCACCATGTACTAGACCTTGGTTGACATATCTACTCTCCTCTATGGTAAGCAGAATCATGGCTGGGAGATCAATTTTCTCCTTGGTCTTTAGAGCATAAAGCAACCTCACATCTCTTGCATTGACAATGTGAGTGTGTTAGTTTCGTGGGGTGATGTTGTTAGTGAGAATGTTGAAGAGAACCCTGTCGGGGATTGACATTTCTACTACGTGGAAGTTCTTCATGGTTGCCCCTTTGTTGAGCAGCTGGACCATCTTTCCTTCTTGATGTCCTAAGTCGTTCCAAGTGGTGTCCTTTCGGACAACCAAACCCTCTGGTTCCAAACCAAAAGTGTTGCATATCCAGGACTTAAAGATGTTGATGTGGACTCCTTGGACTTGCGAGATTATGTAGTCGTTGTCATCGTTTAGGAGTGGTCCAAGATGTCTCATATGCTCCTTGAGCAGCTCAGTGTAGACGTTGATGGGCTCCTGAAAGAATTCAATCCATCCTTGAAACTCCAGCAGCTCCTGGATCTTTCCAAGACCCATCTTCTCCATCCAGTCCAAGTCCAACGTCTTGAATAAGACGGGACATGACTTGTCGTTTACGTTTTCCACCTTTAACAGTACTGGCTCTAGCTCTTTGAGCTTCTTGGACGCTTTAGTGTTTGTGGAGGCGGAGGCTTTACAACTGTCTTTTTGGCTTGGAAGAGCTCCTCGAGCTCTTGATCATGTGGTGACAGCACCATCTTTTGCTTCCCTTTCTCCTTCTCTGCCTTCTGTCGTTGCTCAACTGTTGGTATGACTGAGAGGACTTCGTATCGCTATCAGCGTCATGACTAGTTTCGCGAGACATCGGGGACCTGTCGATGACTGGTTCCCCAAATACTTCGATGAGTCTTGCTTAGCTTCTGAGTCAGGTTTTGTCACGTCCTTTTCCTGACCTTTTTCTTCTGTTGTAGCTTCCTGTTGTGACTTTTTGTCACTTTGCACTTCCTCCTCTTCTAACTATCGAACGACAGCTTTGACGACCGTTGAGGGAGTTGCTTCCTCGTCGTCGGTGAAGTGCAACTTGGAGTTGCTCCTTCAGGCGTTGAATGGGCTCTTTGTGGAGTTTTTCCTGTGCTTTGGCTCGTTTGGAGGCACGAGTTTCGCGTGCTATGTGACTTGTTGTAGTAGTGGAGAGATCTTGGTTTTTGGGAACTTTGGTATTTTTGGCTTTGGAATGTTTGGTGTCGATTTTAGGTGATGAAGTAGGAGAAGACATGGTTTGTTTTTCTGTGGAGGTAGGAGTTGGAAGAATTTTGGGTTTTAGAATTTCGGTTTGGATGATATGGTAAAGTTTAGGCAGATGGAAGCTTATATAGGTTGCCTCTTCATGTTGCAACTCGCCTTCATCTGTTACCATGCGCACAAGTTGATCTTCCAATTCTTTGGACAGACGAGGGGGCGGTGAATCTCTGTGTGGTGCTGTTGGCCGCATGTTGGCCACTTGTACTGACGAAGCTTCCTTGAGGACCGTTTTCTTCTTGGATCGAAGTCCAGATTTAGGTGCCATTTTGATCGAGGGATTTGTTTGGAATTTATAAAATTTTCGCTAGAGAATCCTTAGAGTGGCTGTGAGGTAGGGGTTTTTTGCACTGATCTCACGAAATTGTTTGTAAGAGAGAAGAGAAATTGCTCTGAATGCTCAGAGAGATTAGAGAGAGTGAGGGCAATAGTGTGACAAGAGCAAAACTCCGTCGCCCTTTTATAGATATCGGGTAACGGTCGGCGATCGATCTTCGTCCGCTCGCTGACATGTCCCAATGGTACTATTCATAACGGGCAGCGGTCGTGACGGTTGTCAGCGATCCGTTGAGAGATTTTCCCGTTTCTATCCGTTGCACACTCTCTACACTAACCTTACTTTTGTGAAAAGATGACATATCTGTTTCAAGTAGTCGTTTGACATGTTTTGTTCATGCATAACCGTTCGTTGACTATTGAACGACTAGTTTTAAGGTGATGCTCATGTGTCGGTGAACGATTGTGGGAATTGAAAGATGGTTTAATTGTGACCAATGAATATCATATCGAGATCATGAATAATCTTGTTGAATCTTTCTCTACTTAATAGCTTAGTAAAAATGTCAGCTAGTTGGTCTTCAGTAGAAATATACTTTAAACAACTAATTCATTTTCACAACAATCTCTAAGAAAGTGATGTCTAATGTCAATATGCTTGGTACGGAATGATGTACTGGATTTTTGGAAATAGAAATGGCACTTGTGTTATCACACATGATAGGTAACGTACCTGTTTTGACACCGTAGTCACCTATTTGTTGTTTGAGCCATAAGAGTTGGGCACAACAACTTGCTGCAGCTATGTATTCTGATTCTGCAGTAGAGATGGCTACACTTTGTTGTTTCTTTGATCCCCATGCGATCAAACATGATCCAACAAAGAATGTTGTCCCCGATGTGCTTTTTCTATTAGTGATGGATCCTCCATAATCTGCATCTGAAAATCCTACAATGTTACAGTTAGTGAATCTGGGATAAAATAAACCAAGATTCATGGACCCTTTAGATAATGTAGGATTCTTTTCACAGTTGTGAGATGACTCTCTCTAGGATCTGCTTGAAACCTGGCACATAAGCAAACGCTATACATAATGTCAGGTCTACTAGCAGTTAGATATAGTAGAGAACCAATCATCTCCCTGTACAACCGCTGGTCGACCGGTTGGTCACCAGTCGTGATGCCCATCTTAGTGCCAACTGCCATTTGTGTGTCAAAAGGTTTGCATCCTTCCATTCCAAATCTCTTCAGTAAATCTTTTACGTACTTTTGTTGGGATATGATGATCCCTTCAATGTCCTGCTTGACTTGAAGTCCTAAGAAAAACTTCAGTTCTCCTAGATCACTCATCTCAAATTCTTTCTTCATTAATGCTTCAAACCTTTTCAATACTTTTCATCGGAATCTCCAAAATTATATCATCGACATATACTTGCACAATTAAGAAATCTTTTTTGTTGTTGTAAACAAACAGAGTTTTGTCTACTTTACCTCTTTTGAAGTGGTTTTCCAATAGATAGGAGGACAGGCGGTCATACCATGACTTGGGGCTTGTTTGAGCCCATAAAGAGCTTTGTCAAGCCTAAGTACCATGTCTTTTCCTTCTTGTGTCTCAAAACCTGGAGGTTGTTCAACATACACTTCCTCTTTGATGTACCCATTGAGAAATGCACTCTTGATGTCAAGTTGGAAGAGTTTGATTCCTTTGTGTGCAGCAAATGCAATTAGTAATCTGATGGACTCCATCCTTGCTACTGGAGTGAAGGTTTCTTGAAGTCTATCCCTTCTTGTTGACGATATCCTAGCTACCAGACGAGCCTTGTTCCTGACCACTTCTCCATCTCATTCAGTTTGTTTCTGAAGACCCATTTTTTGCCAAGTACTCCTTGATGAGTAGGTCGAGGCACAAGATGCCAGACTCTGCATCTTTCAAACTGATTTAACTCTTCTTGCATTGCCTTGATCCAATCTGAGTCTTGAAGAGCTTCCTTAATGTTCTTGGGTTCGATGGATGAGACTGTCGTTGAGAGGCTAAGAGATCATGAGTTTGCACTCTGGTTTGAATTCCCTTGGAGATATCTGATATGATGTTCTTCAATGGATAATCTTTGTACAAGGCACGAGATTGATGAATGGTTGATGGTGATAGAGGATCTTCGACATCATTGTTTCCTTCGATGACATGTTGTTGACCTGTCGCTGACCTGTCGGGCAAGTTTTCTTCAGTCGGTGATTCATCTTTGGGATGATCTGTGTGATCCTGATCCGCTAGATCAAATCCAAGTCCTTCATCTTCTTCAAATTTCTTGACTTTGTGAGCATCAGCCTCATCAAAGACCACATGCACACTTTCTTCCACCTTCAGTGTCCTTTTGTTGTAAACTTTGTATGCCCGGCTCCTTTCAGAGTACCCAAGGAAGATAGCCACATCACTTCTGGCATCGAATTTTCCTAGAGGGTTCTTTTCATTGTTGTGGACATAGCATTTACAGCCAAAGACCCTGAGGTGACTTATGTTTGGTTTTCTTCCCTTGATTAGCTCATAGGGAGTTTTGTTGAGGATAGGTCGTATGAGCGTTCTATTTGTGATGTAGCATGCAGTTGCCACTGCTTCTGCCCAGAAGACCTGAGGAAGACTGCTCCCCAATAGCATGGCCCTGGCTACCTCTTGTAGTGTTCTGTTCTTACGCTCAACTACCCCATTCTGTTGGGGTGTTCTTGGTGCTGAATATGTGTGATTGATTCCATGTTGTTTACACATATCCATGAATTGTTGATTCTCAAACTCTGACCCATGATCAGACCGAAGAGCCTTGAGTTGTACTTGGACTTTTCCTGCAAAGACTTGAAATTTCTCAAAGACTTCGTCTTTGGAAGCAATAAAGGTGTCCAAACAAATCGTGAGTAATCATCAACAATCACAAACACATACCAATTTCCTCCAAAACTTTTGATTTTCATAGGTCCACATAAGTCCATGTGAAGTAATTCAAGTGGCTTGGATGTACTAACTAAGTTCTTTGATTTGAAAGAAGTCTTAGTTTGTTTGCTTCTAACACATGTATCACAAAGATTGGTCTCAGATTTCTTAATCTCAGGGAGACCTCTTACCAACTGTTTCTTGACAAGTTTTCTTAACAAGGAAGTACTAACATGCCCTAATATTTTGTGCCATAGTGTGGAGTCATCTATTGAAGCAGTCAAGCATGGAAGATTTGACTGTCAATATCCTCCAGACTAGTTACATACACATTTTTCCATCTTTTTCCCTTTAACAACTCCTTACCATTTTTCTGATTTACTATGCTACAATGTGTAGAATAGAAATGAACTGAGTTGCCTTATCACAGATTTGAGATACACTAAGCAAATTGAATTTTAAACCGCTAACTAAATTGACATTATCTATGACATAATCTGAAGTAAAACCAACCTTACCTACACTGATGATTTTTCCTTTCTTATTGTCGCCAAAGGAAACTGTTCCTTGGCTTCCTGATTCGAGTGAGAAGAACTTCATTTTGTCTCCAGTCATGTGTTTAGAGCACCCGCTGTCAATGTACCAGCAGGGGTCCATTCCCACTCGATCCTGCACTTAACACGTTAGTGGTGTGGGGTTAGGGTCCACAGAAGGGTTGGACCCAGTTCCACAAACGACCATTGTTCTAGGATCACTTTTGACTACCCATTTTAGTCCTATTCCTTTGAGTTGTCAGTGCCTCATGAATCGTGTTCTATAGCATTTGGCTTCATGATGACCAGGTTGTCTACATAGATGGCAGATACCTCTACGACTGGTCTCTGATTGGTACCCGACCTGTCGTTTGGTTCTCTTCATGGGTGTCTTAGGAACAGCTTCTAGCTTAGCATGTTTTTCTTTGACTGTAGATAGTTCTTTTTCTTTTGCGTTAAGTGTAACAATCAATTCATCGATTTCAAGTTGTTTTCCTAGCTTCAACTTTTCATGAGCCAAGTGAGTTTCATTATAGTCTTGCAATTTCATGAGTGCCCTCATGAGGTTATCTACCTTGTCTTTGTCTGAATTTTTCTTTAATTCTTCATTTTCCTCCAAGAGTTCCTTGTTTTCATTTTCAAATGCCTCTAGTTGATCAACTAGTATGAGAGAACTTTTAAGTCCTAGAAGTTCAGCTTTTAGAATTCTCTGTTAGAGTTTAGAGTAGTTTACCTTGTTTTGACCTTCTTCCTCTGATTCTGATGTGTCATTGTCTTGCGCCATCAGGCAAACTTCCTCAAGGCATAGATGAGCCTTCTCATCCTCTGAGATATCACTGTCTGAGGTTTGGTTGTCGTCGCTTAGTTCAGAGTCTCCCCATGCAGCAACGAAGGCTTCTTTCCTTGGCCCTTTGTTGAATGATCGTCGGACAGGCTTCTTGACCCTGTCGTTGTCCTCTCGGGTCATTGAGGACAGTCTTTGATGTGGTGTCCGCGTCTTGAACACCCAAAACATTTGTCATTGTTTTTCTTCTGATCATCCGACTCCTTGGGCTCCTTGCCTTTCCTCATTTTATTTCTTATGAACTTCTGAAAGTACCTCTTAGCATAGAGGACCATTTCATCATTGTCGTCTCCTGACTCGGATCTTTCATTTTCAGCTACTTGAAGGGCTATGCCTTTTCCTCTATCTCTTGATGAACTTTCTGAGTTTCTTTGTTGTAGTTTTAACTCGAAAGCCATTAGAGATCCTAGCATGTCTGCCAGAGACATCTTGGAGAGATCATGTACCTCTTGCATGGCATTGACTTTGCTATCGAAGGAGGCAGGAAGAGATCTGAGGAACTTCGAATTTGATCCTCATTTGAGATGGTTCTTCCAAGTACCAACATTTCATTTATGAGCTTGGTAAACCTTGTGTGCATTTCAGAGATGCTCTCCTTTTCTTCCTTTTTGAATAGCTCCCAATGAGTCAACAGCAGCTCAATGCGAGTCTTTTTGATCTCATCATTCCCTTCATATGTGACCTCAAGAGTTTTCCAAATCTCTTGAGCCGTTTTAGCTGAAGCTACCTTGGAGTATTGTTCAGGTAGTAGTGCGTAGTGTAGAATTCTTACTGCTCGTGCATTGAAAATCAACTTCTTGATTTGATCATCCGTTTGTTACTGATATGTCTTGTCCTTGAGCATCTTGGAAGGTATATTCACCTCGTGATATAACCCTCCACATCCTGGGATCATCAAACTTGATATGAAACTCCATTTTGTTCTTCCAGTGAGTGTAGTTGTCTCCATTAAAAAGTGGTGGTCTATTTGATGCAGAACCTTCTTCTGACGCTAGTAGGCTTGCATGAGTCATTTTGATCCTCTCCCAAAGCAGTTAGCTTTCTAGAAGAGACCTGCTCTGATACCAATAAAACTGGTGGCTCCTGATGTGTCCCCGACCGGTCGTGGACGTATCGTTGACTCAAATAAACTTTGATAGTTTAAGGAAAGACACGAGATAAACTTAAACTGGAAACTCCATTTCGATTGAGAATTTACACACACGAATTCACTTCTCCCTCGCCCCACACACGGACTCTGGGACATTTTTACTTTACCCCTAAAGTCCTAACCCTCACCTGACTATCGGCCTACGGTTCACCGACCGCTCCCCGACCTGTCGGTCTATCAAATACCTAAAGTATTGACACTCTAACCCAGTCCTCACTAGCTCACCAACTCTCTAGTACTTACCACACTCTTGATGACTCACACTTGCTCAGATTGTATCTCTTCTTTTTGTCTCGCAAGCTTAAATTACATAGGACATAAATGCTCGTATATATACACGTTAGTTAAGGTGTAACTAACGGCCTATGAATATGTTGACTCTAGAAGTAGATTACTTCTTCTTCTCTTATTATAGTAGCTGCACTCTACTGCAGATTATCTTCCAACTTGATCTGCAGCTATCAGCACACGTGTTGCCTTGTGATTGGGCAAGTTGGTGGCGCGTCTCCCAAGTGGTCGGTCACCACTAGCACACTTCAACTTGTCTGACCTTGTCTGGTTAATTAATGCTCATAAATGCTCTCTTCTGAATTTATTACAGCTATGTAATGATGTTCATTAATAGCCTTTGCTTATCTTGTTATCTCGCACATTAATGAGCTACTCCTTTTGTCGTGAGCTAGTTGCTTGTGTGGGTGTGACACATCTGAGTGAGTTTGTCGATGTTGCTAACATTTCGTCCTTGTTTGATGTACGATGTATGAGATATGTGATATTGTGGTTCTTGACTACTTGTGTGTTACTAGAAGTTCTCCGAGCTCTCACAGACAGGTGCCCGACTGGTTGGGCACATGTCGTGGGCTGAGTGCGCTTGCAACCTTGCGTGCTAAGCCACTCATGACTTAAGTGCGCTTGCAACCTTGCGTGCTAAACCACTTATTCACCTGTTTATCTGAATGATAAGCTTGACAAACATGTTAGATAAACAACACAGGTTTGCTATCATCAAAACTAAAGGTCCTTTACTTAACAGTCACCAAGGCATCACCCATGGTTGCATTTGAGCTTTTTCACACCACTATGGCATGACCCCTTCTGACTAAGGGTGGTTGTATCTCCTCTCCCTCTTGGAGGTAGAGACTAGGTACTCAGGTATAGTCTCTCTGGCACCAAACTCTCCTTGGTTAAGTAGTCCAACTAAACTTTGTCTTCAAATGTTTTTTGAAAACCGCAAGATTTTCCATACCAATTCAACCAAAGCACCCACACCAACCATGTCACTATTCCAAAACCTAACTCCATCGTCCTTGAAACCATTGCTATTTTACCTTCACAACCATCCCACGACCCCAAAGAACATATTCACTAACCCTCAAACCACTCCTACCACTCACTCTCCCACTCAAAGCCGAAAACCCTCCAAACAAGGCACTATTGTTATCCTAACTCCCGAAACCATCACTAAGTCTCTCATGGCCGTCTCACCATACAAAAATCCCATCCACTTTGCATCCATCATTATTAATGCCCAACTCACCCTACAACCCTAGTCGATTACCCAACCTACCTTGCCCAAGCTCCACTACTATCTCTGTTGAAGCCCTTGCCACTCCTACCAAACCCACTGCCACTACCACTGAAGCCAAACCCACTACCTCTTACCACCTTAGTCCATCACAACCCCTTCCCTTCATTCGACCAGAAATACTGCTAGAGTCAATCTATAGACAGAATCGGTCTGGCAAAAATACCCACATAGTTGAAGTGAATTTCAAAAAAAAAGGAAAGAAAAGAAAAAGAAAGGAAGACAAAATCCATGAGAAGGCTAAAACAATGCAAATTATGATCGTCTCTTCAATTTATTCAATTTGAAGAAGTACTCTTTGCTCCAGCCACCATTGTGTGACTCTGGTTTGAGCTTCACAGCAACGCTAGCTTGCACATATGGGTATGAATTATTGGGCTAATATGCTTCACTACAATGGTTAGCCACATCTAGCGCTCTCTTGAGATTCAAAATGAATGGTTCAATACCAAGACATAGACCAAGTCCCACACCCGATTTCCTAGCCTACACCCCTGACCATACTTTAACCTATCTCAAACCTTGTTTATCTTGGCAGTGTTTTTATCACACTTTGGTTGACTTTATCGGTTGGATATTTAGCCATATGATTGCTTCTGGATGTCATGCAGACTCACCCTGTTTTGCCAGATGATGTCAAAAAGGGGGAAAGCGGTGAATCTCACTCTTAGTATGACGAATTAATGTTTTTGGTGGTAGGAAGACTTGAATTACACTTATGGATTTTTGCCCTGCTTGATGGTCAAGCAGACTGTTTTTGTTTAAGCTTAGTTTAATTCTATTATGCTCTTCTCTTACTGGTCTTGTCTTAAATGACGTGCTCAAACTTAGGGGGAATATTGGACTAAGGGGATGAAAAGGTATAATTGGTCCCTCAGATCTCACAAATGAACAGAACACCGAGAGTTATAGTGGTTCGGTCAATAATCCGACCTACATCCACTTCTTGACATCATCTTTATTCATTTCTTTGGTATTACAACTTTAGAGAGCTTTCTAGTGTTTTCTCTCTCTTCTAATGATGTGTGTTTAACAAATGAGCCCCCCATCTCTATTTATAGACTTTCTAGGGTGAAGTCTATCTCTAAACCTTTGAACATGTAGCATTGCTTTATAGGAGCTGCCTTCCTAACTTTGACACTTCCCTCCTTGTAAAGCCTTCCGGTCCAAAAGTGTGGGGTACGGGGTATGATGCCCGGATGCGGAATACGAGACGCGGGATGTGGCGCCCGGACGTAGAGTGCCGGGTGCGGGATCCTGGACCTAGTTATGAGGTCTAGTGCCTGAACTTAGTACCGTTGTGGATCCGGATTGACGCTTGGTATCTAGATTGGAGCCTGAACAGGGTCTTGAAGGGGGCCTGGGGTCCGAGCCGGGATCTAAGGTTTGGACCGCCTTGGCTCTTCAGTCTCGTCACATTTTTGCCCTCTTCAGGGGAATCAATCAATGAAGCTGGTTCTTCCAAGCTTGCTTTGCTTGTATGTCTTTTTTGCAGATTAACTCTTACCACGGGATTCACTCGAGTGATTTTTGGCATCATCAGCAAAAAGGGGGAAAATGTATGAAGATATTAGAGTTTTGCTGAAGATTACCAAAGCTTAGCTGCCAGCAAGTGTCGGTCTGAGAATTGATGCAACGAAAAGAAAAGTCAAAGAGAGTATGAGTTTAGCGAACAGTAACTCCCACTGCAGAACAAGTCATCGAGAGCCTGCCACAGACAAAGAGTCACGGCAGACGTAGTTTGGTTGTCAACCGACTCGATTTGTCAAGCTGTTTACAAATGATACTCAACTTAAGGGGGAACTTTATCTCATCTTGATTGAGTCGGTTCCCTTTGCCATTATCAGCAAACAGTGGCGGATCCAGAAATCTTGTTTGGGGGGGCTAAAAAATAATTTGACACCCATAAATTGTTTAGGGGGGGGGC
>JAIOTZ010001912.1:0-26716 GCA_023374045.1 Limonium bicolor
AAAGAGGCGCAAACTAAACTCTGAAGCGCTTGCGAATGAGAAGAGCGAACGATCATATCCGACACATGAACAAACATCCCGGAGGCCCAGACCAAAGACTGCCCGGTTTAAAAACGGGCATGGGCTCAATGTAGGGGTGGCAATTTTTACCCACCCGTAACCCGACCCATACCAACCCGAAAATCGCGGGTTTGGGTCACGATTATTGACCATTTAATTATTGGTCGGTATGGGTTACCTATTAAAATTTGGGTTGGGTATGAGTTCAAAGTCCTACCCGTAGTCAACCCGACCCGTTTATTTTATTTTATTAAAATAATAAATAAATAATTAGATAAAATATAAATATGTTACTAAGTAATGCTAACCTACTATTAGTATAATACAAATTATGTAGTATCTTTTTTATGAGAGGTTGTTTATTTGATAATACTACTTTGTTGTATTTCTTTCTAAAGCAAAAACAATAGAGTATTCGTTATGTGGATTGTCAAAAGGCAGTGTGGTGCTCTCTCCTCACAGCTCCCACCTCCACAGCTCCCACTGTTGGTCTTATCTCCTCTGTACTCTGAAGTTTTTTGTCTATGTTTTGATTCTATATTCTGAAGGAGAGAAATACTTATATTTGGCCCAGACGCGTACACATCACCTTCTTCTGTTAAGTGCTACCTTTAGCACGACACTGTATGTGGAAAAAGAAAAAGACGGAGGATAATGAAAACTTTGGAATATCTACCATATTGAATGTATGATTTCATTCATTGTAACTTCGTTTGAGCACTCATATAAAAATTTAATTCCAGGTCTTTTAAATTTTGCATAGCCTAATTATGTTGGGTTAAAACGTTGGGTATGGGTTTAATCATTTTATATGGGTCGGGTATGGGTTGATAATTTGTAACCCGATTATTATGGGTAGGTATGGGTCAATACAATTTTAATCGGGTCGGGTAGGGTGAACTTCAACCCGACCCATTAACCCGAATTGCCACCCCTACTCAAATGTTACATGTCAATACATAGCAATGTGAAACTTAAACTCGTCGTTTTCTCTAAAATACAGTCTTAAAAATTAAGGGAAATTTCATGATATACCCCCGAGGTAGAGGTGATCATCGGGCGGGCGGGCCGGGTTCGGGCCGGGCCAGAGGAAATTTTAGGCCCGTCGGGCCTATTTTCAAAACCAAGCCCGGTTTTTTTACATGCTTGGGCCGGGCCGGGCTAGGCCCGGTTTTTTCAGCCTTTGCCGAAGCCCGGCCCGCCCGGCCCGGTTTTTTAATTTTTTTAATATAAATTAATAATAAAAAATTCAAATTAATATATTTTATATAGATTTTATATATTATATTATAACTTATTTAAAATTTATATATATATATACTTTTTTTTATATATTAATAAAATTAAATATGTATATTACATTTAAACATATAATAATAAATAATATAAATCGGGTCGGGCCGGGCTTGCCCACAGGGCTCAAAAATGTGCCACGGCCCGGCCCGTTTTTTCATTCGGGCCTAATTTTATGTCCAGGCCCGCCCGGACCCTATCGGGTTCGGGCTTGTCCGGGCTTTTTACGGGCCGGGTCGACCGGGCTGCCGGGCCGGACACATTATGATCAGCTCTACCCCGAGGTTTGAGCTAATTTTCAAGATACCCCCGAGGTTTCATTTTCATTACGAGATACCCCCAAGGTTTCATTTTTTTACGATATACCCCCGAGGTTTCATTTTTTTACGATAACCCCCTGAGGTTTCATTTTCATTACGATATACCCCTGAGGTTTCAATTTTATTACGAGATGCCCCTCATTAATTCTAATATATTATATTTTTCATATCCTCATTTACCCTCGCACCATATACCCCCCGCAACATGGATTTATGGTCAAGTTTTTTAAAAATTTAAAATATGAACAAAAATGCACACAGTAAAATTAAAGATCAATTAAAACTTTAATTCAATTTTAAAAACATAATAAAAGTATAAAAAAATTAGAATCATAAAAAGTTTAAAATAATATAAATGACCAAACACAACAAAAATAATCTGATTACAACTTATATTGTTACATAATTCAAAAACTATTATAGCAATTATATTTAAAGACAAAAAAAGGATTTTTTACTTTATTTTTCTAATTTAAAATAATAATTTTTTTTCTATGTACTATATGAATTGTTGCTTTTAATATTCTTCATATTGATGTTATACTTTTTACAATTTTAATACATATCTAGGTAACTCCTTAACAAGTTTATGTTTATTTTCAAAATAATTTACTTTTTATTTTTTAGTCATTTCTATTTATTAATTTTTTTGTTTTATATTTATTTAATTATATTCATTTTTTAATATTGATTTCAAATTTTATGAACTTTAATTTATATGAGCATTTAATTTAAGTTTCAATTCAAACAAAACTTTGACCATAAATCCGTGAGATTATTGTGGGGCATATGATTTTAAGCCACCCCTATAATAGTTTTTAAATTATGTAACCAATATAAGTTTTTTTAATAGATTATTTTTTTGTTGGTTAGTCATTTCTATTTATTTTAAACCTTTTTATGATTCTAATTTTTTTTAATTTGTTTTTATCTTTTATTTAGTTTTTAAATTGAAATAAAATTTTAATTGATCGTTAATTTTTATTGCGTTTTGTTCATATTTTATTTTTAAAAAAATTTGACCATAAACCCATGTTACAACAGGGCCATTATGGTGCGAGGGTAAAATGAGGATATGACAAATATAATATATCCGAATCTGAACTGAGGGCATCTCGTACTAAAATTGAAACCTCGGGGTATATCATAATGAAATGAAACCTCGGGGGTATATCGTAAAAAAATGAAACCTCGGTTATCTCGTAATGAAAATGAACCTCGGGGGTATCTCATAAAATTCGCTCAAACCTCAGGGTATATCGTGAAATTCTAAAATAAAAAGGGAAAATTCACAAGATATCACTGTTTAAGTTTTTAATTCATAAAATACCACTGTTTTTTTTGTAATCATCTTAAACATGCTTAGACGTTGTCCAAAATTGATGAAACTTACATGGACGATGCTAAAGTGTTATATTTTGGTCCAATATCAAATTTGAAATTTTTTCAATTTAAGCTCCTATGTGACATGTGGACCCAATGAACATGTGACATGTTCTCTTGGCTCAAACCCAATAATCTCTTCGATCTATTTCAAAGATTTTCACACCAAGTACATAGTTTGCTTCACCCATATCTTTCATTTCAAATATTGTTGTAAGACTCTTCTTAGTATCAGTAGAAGAGACTTGTTTGTTGCTGCTATTAGAATGTCATCCACGTACATGTCAATAAAACAAACCTGTGGATGTGTGTTTCATATAAACACATTGGTCTTCATAAAGTTCTATAAATTCATGCTTTACATCATAGCATCATGAAACTTGATGTTCCATTGTCGTGAAGTTTGTTTAAGACCATAAATGGATTTGAGAAGTCGACATACCTACCTTCTTTCTCATTTCCTGCTTGCTTAAATCCTTGTTTGTTTCCATGTAAATTTCTTCCTCAAGTTCTCCATTGAGAAAGCAGTTTTAACATCCATTGATGTAGCTCTAAGTCCATAAAGACCACAATCTAGTATGAGACGAATGATCCAATTTGAACACAGGAGAAAAAGTATCCTCATAATCAATTCCCACCTCCTGGTGTATCCTTTGGCAACAAGCCTTGCTTTGTACTTGTCTATAAACCTTCTGCCTTGCGTTTGATTTTAAAAATCCTTTTTTCTTCCAATGGCTTTACGCCTAATGGAAGATAACCAGATTCCAAACGTGATTGGTTCTCAAAACTCCAGTTTCAATCTAATAGTAACTTCCACTCCTTAGCTTAGGGCCGGAAAGGGCTTCATGAATTTACGAGGCTCCTTTTCATCCATGACAGTGGTAGGAAATGTTTCTTATTCAATCCCTCTGGGGCAACCACTATTTGGTTCATATTCTTCAATACCATAAAATCGTTTTTGGTATTCTTCCTCTCCCACTTTCCGAGTTGAGGTGGTAATTCCTCTATAATCTTGGTTTCCTCTCCTCATTATCTGTTTGAGCGAGTGGAGAATTCATTTGTTCCATTTGAGCAAAGGCTCTTGAACATCATTAGACTCATCATCCTTAGAGTTAGGAACAAATTGATTCGTGGCAAAATCATCAAGTTCATAAAAACTTGATCCTTTGGTGGCTCCTGAAAGTGTTGAAAATTCACTTTCTAAGAATGTGACATCTCGAGAATCATCTTCGTGACCTTGCCATGTTCATTTTCACCTATAAAAACATAACCTTTAGAGCTTTTACAGTAGCGCATGACAAACACATTTCTAGCCTTGAGCGCTTAATTTTCCAAGTTTATGGAAAGTAGAGGTTTATGTAGGCAACCACACCCCCATAAACGAAGATGAACAAGACTTGGTCGTCTTTGATTCCATAATTCATAAGGGTTTCAGAGATTGATTTAGAAGGACAAACGGTTCAATACAACCACTTAACAAGCATCTCCTAAAAGGATATAGAAAGATTAGCTTGTGACATCATGGATCTAACCATGTCCATGAGTATCCTATTCCTTCTTTCATCAACTCCATTTGTTGTGGGGTATAAGGGGTAGTTAATTATGAACTATTCTCTTTTCTTTCACAAAAGTCTTTAAATTGATGAGATAAATATTCTCTTCCTCCCTGATCAATTTGTAGAGCCTTAATTTTAAGGTCTACTGATTCTCCATGCAGACGTTTTAGTGAGTGGTTAGAACAGTGTAATTAACATAAAAGAAAGAAATTAAAACCCAAAAATAACGTCGGCTGCAAATAAATCCCGGTCGCAGTAGTATAGTGAAAATGTAGCAACCGGATGTCGAACCGTGGGACTAATGTACAATAATAGTACCTAAGCGTGTCACAAGAGGGGGGATTAAATTGACTTGTAAAATAAATAAAGAAAGATAAAATAAACTAAGTTGACAGATAAATAAAATGGAACTCTGGGTCAGGTTAATATAATCTGCATAATTAAGCTTCTCTACTGGTTTAATAATTTGGCAAGGTTCCTGTAAATATCTTAAGGACTAAGTCATAGCCTCATAAGAACTCGTTCACACTGTAATGCAAGGTTCTAATCAAGGTTCAAGCAAAAGCCTGCGAACGGCAGAGGAGTATTGAGGAATTACATTTGCAACTGAATACTAACTCATTAAATCATAATAAAGCTTCCCTCCAGTTTTACGCCTTAATTAACCGTTCTATTTATACACCTGGTCTGATCAAAATAGAATTAGTAGAGCAATTTAATAAATTCGCGAGATCTATTAAAAAGGTGCATGATACACCTTTAAGCTTAACAAACGTATATAAATAAACCAGTAGAAATATTGCATAATTAGTACACAGATACATAATAACTATTCCCAGAGTAACGTAAACTGAGCCTAACATATTAAATAGATAGATAGAGACGAGAGTAATAGAAATCATCCGTAATCACACTCCGTCTCGCTCTGCTATTTTGTGTACGTAGGGCTAGAGGTGAATTTGTGGAATGTAAATAAATAAAATGGAGAAGGCGGAAGGAGAGAAATGAGATGGTGGTGAAGTGGTCGTGGATCGATTGGTGAATTCGTGAGTGATTTATTGGGTGAAGCTCGTGGGTTATATAGAAAAGGAGAAGAAAAGCAGAGAAGATAGATAGACGCGTGAGCGAGCAAATGATTGAGGCGGTGGAAGATTGAGCTCATTGATTGCTCACTGATTGAAGGGGACAGAGCGTGTGCAGAGGCGTGAATTAAGGTAGGCGCTGCAAGTTGGACGAGTTGCAGACAGTTGGCGCGAGTTGCAACGACGACGGGCGAAGAAGAAACTGGTCGCTACTAGAATTAATCGCGACTGAAGAACCCCCGGTATTAGGCGGTCTCCTCCTCTCCTGTCCGCCAATGACCAGGCGGTATCCTTGTCTCGTCCGCCTGATAAGAGGCGGTAGCCTGTGTCTCGTCCGCCTGATAAGGAGGCGGTCTTCTCTGTGCCGTCCGCCAGGCGGTTGCTTCTCCTTGTCCGCCAGATAGCAGGCGGTTGCCTGTTTGTTGTCCGCCTCCAAGACCGCCAGGCGGTCTTGTGTGTGGTGTCCCGCCCCCTTATGGGCGGTCGTGCTTGCTGCACCAGTACCACGCTGACTCTCGCGTGCCTCTTGTTTGACCGGCTCTTTCTAATATAAACAGTGAATAATCCGGGCTTAGGGACTAGAATAACTAGTCCCCGGCAACGGCGCCATTTTCCTCATGTTAAACCAATAATTTGTGAGATAAACAATAAAACATAAACTAGAGGAAACTAACCGAAGTGGAGAAATGAGCAAGAAACATTTTGCAGACGTTATAAAGTGAGTGGTTAAACTGGTGTAAAATTAAAAGAAAAGAAATTAAAAACTCAAATAAACGTCGGGCTGCAAACAAATCCCGGTCGCAGTAGTATAGTGAAAATGTAAGCAAACCGGATGTCGAACCGTGGGACTAATGTACATATAATAGTACCTAAGCGTGTCACAAGAGGGGGGATTAATTGACTTGTAAATTAAATAAAAAGAAAGAATAAAATAAACTAAGTTGACAGATAATAAAATGGAACTCGGGTCAGGTTAATATAATCTGCATTTAAGCTATCTCTACTGGTTTAAATAATTTGCAAGGTTCCTGTAAATATCTTAAGGACTAAGTCATAGCCTCATAAGAACTCGTTCACCTGTAATGCAAGGTTCTAATCAAGGTTCAAGCAAAAGCCTGCGAACGGCAGAGGAGTATTTGAGGAATTACATTTGCAACTGAATACTAACTCATTAAATCATAATAAAGCTTCCTCCAGTTTTACGCTTTAATTAACCTGTCTATTTATCACCTGGTCTGATCAAAAATAGACTTAGTAGAACAATTTATAAATTCGCGAGATCTATTAAAAAGGCGAGATGACTTTTAAAACGTAACAAACTGTATATAAATAAACCAGTAGAAATATTGCATAATTAATACAGATAATACTATTCCCAGAGTGAAAGTAAACTAGCCTAACATATTAAATAGATAAGTAGAGACGAGAATAATAGAAATCATCCGTAATCACTCCGTCTCACTCTGCTATTTTGTGTACGTAGGGCTAGAGGTGAATTTGGTGGAATGTAAAATAAATAAAATGGAGATACGGGAGAAGAGAATGAGATGAATGTGTGAAGTGGTGAAGTTGGGTCGTGGATGGATTGATGGTTTCGTGAGTGATTTTATTGGGTGACTCGTGGGTTTATATAGAAAAAGGAAGAAGAAAGCAGAGAAGATAGATAGACCGTGAGCGAGCAAATGATTGAGGCGGTGGAAGATTGAGCTCATTGATTGCTCACTGATTGAAGGGGACAGAGCGTGTGCAGAGGCGTGAATTAAGGTAGGCGCTGCAAGTTGGACGAGTTGCAGGCAGTCGGCGCGAGTTGCAGACGACGACGGGCGAAGAAGAAACTGGTCGCTACTGAATTAATCGCGACTGAAGAACCGCCCGGTATTAGGCGATCTCCTCCTCTCCTGTCCCACCAATGAACCAGGCGGTAGCCTGTGTCTCGTCCGCCTGATAAGAGGCGGTAGCCTGTGTCGCGTGTCCTCCTGATAAGGAGGCGGTCTTCTCTGTGCCGTCCGCCAGGCGGTTGCTTCTCCCTTGTCCGCCAGATAGCAGGCGTTGCCTGTTTGTTGTCCGCCTCCAAGACCGCCAGGCGGTCTTGTGTGTGGTGTCCGCCCCCTTATGGGCGGTCGTGCTTGCTGCACCAGTCCACGCGTGACTCTCGCGTGCCTCTTGTTTGACCGCTCTACATTCTTTGTTTGGGCTCCGTTTTCTGAGCCGTTTGCGTCTATGGTTCGTCTCTTTATCTACTTTAGTCCCACTTGGTTTCCCTCATGTTAAACCAATAATTTTGTGAGATAAACAATAAACATAAACTAGAGGAAAACTAACTGAAGTGGAGAAATGAGCAAGAAAAGTGTTAATATTATATATGAAATACACCTATAAATCATGCTCATTTGGACACTTATCACACCCCCACACTTATCTTTTTGCTTGTCCTCAAGCAAAATCACGTACCCAAGTAAGTAGGAATGCTCAATACTAACAAATATTATTATGAAGGGTAGGATAAACATGATCTTTAAACTTTATGAGGAGTGTGAAAAATAACTGCTGGTGGCATAGGTGTGCTCAGGGTGAAAATAAAATATAGAGTTTCGGGGTATGATCCAAGGTACTTCAATGTTTCTTTTAGGTGACTCCGAGAACTTTACCCTGGCCAACTTCTCTCAAGAATGGGCATTGAAGAGAAAACAAAAGGAAAAATAGATTTAGCATTTGTTTTCACTTTTGCATAAGGGATGAGAAAATGTAGGCATTACGCCTTTGTTTTTAAAACACTCAACTCTCATTGTTGGTTACTAAGGTGTCTCGCAAGTCCCTTATTATTTTTTCTTTTTCTTTTTTTAAAACAGAGTATACCTCTTAGCAAATCCCTAAGAGAGAAGACAGAAAGAAACCCTGAGTAATAAAATCCAACCATTTGCAGATTTATTTGGTCACACCGCATATAAAATGCTCCTCAAAAGTATCAAATTTTTAAAATTTGTACCATTTATCCTACAATTCATAATAGTATTTATTCTTTAAAGAGAACAACCCACATATAAAGGGTCCACGATATTGAATTTGGACAAACGAAAAATAAGGAGAGATTAAATATTTAAGCACAAAGTGTCACCGAAAAGGTACACTCCCCCACACTTAAATTGAACAATGTCCTCATTGTTCACCAGAAAAACAAGGGAAGGTTTCAGAAGACCTTTTCGGTAAGTAGATAAAATAGAGATAACACAAAGGTCACAATTAAACATTTAAGCACATAAACGCTCCTCTGCGTTTTTATTTAAATAAAAGCAAAATTAAAGAACTGGTACTCCCCTGATATTATTTTGCTAGTCGTTAAAGAAGTTCCCCCACACTTGAGCTTCAGCCTCAAGTAGCGTAGCTTGGTTGCGGTGTAGATATGAAGGTGCACCTACAGAAGACACTAGAAGCAACCATACTAAAAACGGGGTTTAAAGTTAGCAAAATAAATTTAAAGAGAACCTGAAAATTAAAAAGAACAATAAAGTAAATAAATAAAAATACACCCGGGTTGCCTCCCAGGAAGCTGCCCTTCTTTAACGTCTTTGGCTAGACGCCTGCTTTGTTATCCTGGATCAAACAAAACGTTACCTCGGCATATAAAATAAGAAAATTAATACTCCACAAAGTCTGGTGTTTGAGGATGGTACTGCCGGGAACGTAGTTCTAACAGAAGAACCGGCGGTGATGATTTTTCTTCCTCAAATTGGAGGATGTAAACATCATCCTCTTTTAGGTGAGGCTCGAGAAAGAACGCTGTTTAATATCATCTTCAGAGAAAGTTAATTCTTTGAAGGTGATAGTGGCGTTTTGTTTGGATAAATTGGCGGGAGGTGATGGCAATTCCTTCTCTTCATTTTCAAGGATATAAATCTCTCATTTTCTGGGTAGAGCATAGAGAAGGATGGAAACTGGCGGTAGGTGACTATAGAGGGAAGAGCATAACTTACGTCCGTAGTGGGGTGTTGCTCTTGTTGAGCGATTGTCTCCAGGTAGTCTGGTTGATCTTCTAACCAGAGTTGTTTCTTGCAATATGAGACAATCCTCATAATCATGAGCTCCTCCACATACGGAGCAGTATAATTTCTTTCTTTTAATTTTACACCAGTTTAACCACTCACTTTATAACGTCTGCAAAATGGCGCCGTTGCCGGGGGATTTTATATATAATATTAACACTTTTCTTGCTCATTTCTCCACTTCGGTTAGTTTTCCTCTAGTTTATGTTTATTGTTAACTCCCAGAGTAACGTAAACTAGCCTAACTATTAAATAGATAGATAGAGACGAGAGTAATAGAAATCTTCCGTAATCACTCCGTCTCGCTCTGCTATTTTGTGTACGTAGGGCTAGAGGTGAATTTGTGGAATGTAAATAAATAAAATGGAGAAGGCGGAAGGAGAGAAATGAGATGGTGGTGAAGTGGTCGTGGATCGATTGGTGAATTCGTGAGTGATTTTTGGGTGAAGCTCGGGGTTTATATAGAAAAAGGAAGAAGAAAGCAGAGAAGATAGATAGACGCGTGAGCGAGCAATGATTGAGGCGGTGGAAGATTGAGCTCATTGATTGCTCACTGATTGAAGGGGACAGAGCGTGTGCAGAGGCGTGAATTAAGGTAGGCGCTGCAAGTTGGACGAGTTGCAGACAGTCGGCGCGAGTTGCAGACGACGACGGGCGAAGAAGAAACTGGTCGCTACTAGAATTAATCGCGACTGAAGAACCGCCCGGTATTAGGCGGTCTCCTCCTCTCCTGTCCGCCAATGAACCAGGCGGTAGCCTGTGTCTCGTCCGCCTGATAAGAGGCGGTAGCCTGTGTCTCGTCCGCCTGATAAGGAGGCGGTCTTCTCTGTGCCGTCCGCCAGGCGGTTGCTTCTCCCTTGTCCGCCAGATAGCAGGCGGTTGCCTGTTTGTTGTCCGCCTCCAAGACCGCCAGGCGGTCTTGTGTGTGGTGTCCGCCCCCTTATGGGCGGTCGTGCTTGCTGCACCAGTCCACGCGTGACTCTCGTGTGCCTCTTGTTTGACCGGCTCTACATTCTTTGTTTGGGCTCCGTTTTCTGAGTCGTTTGCGTCTATGTGTTCGTCTCTTTATCTACTTTAGTACCAGCTTGGTTTCCCTCATGTTAAACCAATAATTTTGTGAGATAAACAATAAAACATAACTAGAGAAAACTAACTGAAGTGGAGAAATGAGCAAGAAAAGTGTTAATATTATATATGAAATACACCTATAAATCATGCTCATTTGGACACTTATCACTCCACAAGTCACAAACTTTTGGAAGCATTCTAATGCATCTGATTTATGGGTGATAAGATATACATAACCATGTCTAGTATAATCATCAATGAATGTAATGAAGTACTTGGCACACGTGCCTTGCTTCTACATTCATTGGTCCACAAATGTCAGAGTGGATCAATTGCAAAGGTTTGTTAGATTAGTTTATATTGTTGTGTTATATCAGTCTGGTTAAGTATTTTAGTTGTACGGTGTCGTTTAGGTCTCTGCTCGTTGACCGTTGGTCTGGCTATATAAGACTAAGTGTTGACAAAGTAGAACTTAGACTGATGTGCAGAGTGCTTTGGATTTCTAGGGTTTTCTCTGTATCTTCTTCCTCCTTCGTGAGTGTATATCCAAGCCTTCCACGTTGTGTACTAGTCTCGATTGTTTTTCATGGTATCAGAGCAGTGGATCATGGGATCCTGCTTCTGGGTTTCTTCTCGCAGCTAACACGCTTCTCCTTTCTTCCCTTTTCCCAAATTCTTGCCATCACGTTGACGAAATTGTTTTTTTTTCCTCACCGATTCTTGTTGTTTTCTTTAACTCTCGACATCGCTTCTCCCCGTCTTTCCACTGACAAATCATTAATGTAACACCGGAAGACAAGGACAAGAACAAGGATAAGGGAACCGGTGACGACTCCGAACCTGGGAACAGCAACAGCGGAAATATCAATGTCGGATATCCATTGTATCTTTCTAATTCCGATCAACCGGGATAATCTCTCGCTAGCAAGTATGATGGAGGTCCAGGGTTTACTCGTTGGAAACACCAAGTGGAAATCGCCTTGGGGGCAAAGAATAAACTGGGTTTCGTAGAAGGAACCGTGGTGAAACCGACTGATAGCGACAATGATCTTTAAGCCTGGAAGCGATGCGATAGTATGGTGAGAGCGTGGATCCTTATGAGTCTCGACAAACGTATCGCCGACACGGTGCTCTTCAGATCCTCGGCGGCAGAAATCTGGCAAGATCTTTGCGCCAGATATGATCAAGTTGATGCCACAAGATTGTTCAAACTAGAGAGGCGACTCGTGAATACGACGCAAGCTGGGGAAAGCATTGGACTATTTTGCGAAACTTAGAGGAATCTGGGATGAATTGGAAGCAACTACAACCCTCCCTGTTTGCGCCTGTGCAACAGATAAAGCCTTCAAAGATTATATCAAAACCCAATGGCTGATAAATTTCTCATGGGTTTGAACGAGAAGTACGCCGGTGCCCGAGAGAGTATTTTGATGATTTCGCCGCTACCCACTATAGAACAGGAATTTTCCATTCTCATTCAACAAGAAAGGCAAAAGGCCTTTACCACCAACACGTCTGTCGAGACAGAAACCCCTGTACCTTTCTCTGTTAGCCAAACCAGGAAGGGATTTGGCCGTGGGCAAGGAAATGGAGGTAGACGCAATTTCATCCAGTGTACCTACTGTCACAAGCCTGGACATTCAGAGGAGAAATGATACCAGAAAAATGGCTATCCTTCAGGGTGGCGAGTGGCGAAGGAGAAACAACACCAGGCGAATGAGCCAGCGAGCAGAAGGGAGAACCTAGTAAAGATCCTTTAAATGGAGTCCTCACCACGGATCAAGTAAACCAGTTGCTGAGTTACATCAGCAAGTCTCAGATTGTCAACAAGGAACAGCAAAGCTCAGAATCAAATTGCAGTTTATTGGTATGACCACTTTCCAAAATAACTTTAGTTTAACTGGAAGTATCTATAATATATTTAATGCCTCTGATGATCATAATATTGAATTAACTGATTGGGTTATAGATACAGGAGCATCCGATCATATGTGTGGAAATGTTAGTGTTTTCTGTGATGTTACTTTGCTTGACAGACCACACATTGTTGGGATGCCTGATGGGCACCCACGGTTAGTTAATTTGATAGGAAATGTTAAAATAAACAACCTGATAACATTAAGAAATGTTCTATTTGTTCCAAGTTTTAGATTTGGATTGATTTCTGTTAGCAAATTGTCTGAACAAATGAATGCCAAGATTTGTTTTGATTCTGCTGGATGTTTCTATCAGGCTTATGAACAAAGTGGAGAACTGAAGATTGGTCAGATGCTTAGAGGGCTGTATATTCTTGATAGATTTTGTGATAAGAAAGGAGGTTATAGTCCATTAGTTAATTCTGTAAAGAACGATTCTCACTGTAATAACTCCTTGAGTTTGTGGCACCTTAGACTAGGACACCTACCAAGAGAGAAAATCTCTAAGTTGGGGCTAGTTGGATGTAGTAGGGCTAAAAGCCACATATTGTCCTTTCAATCTAGTTCAATAAAAGCTAAAGACATCTTTGAACTGATCCACATTGATTTATGGGACCCCTACAATGAATATACTCATGACGGTTTTTGCTACTTTCTCACTATTGTAGATGACAAAAGTTGTGCCACATGGACACACTTATGCAAGTCCAAATCTGAATGTTTTGGTTTAATTATAAGTTTCATCTCCATGGTTGAAAAACAGTTTAAGAAGAGTGTTAAATGTGTAAGAACTGATAATGCCCACAAGCTGGGGAGCTCAAAGGTAGGAATTGAATATTTTAGGTTAAAAGGAATTAGACACCAAACAACTTGCACTTACATACTGCAACAGAACGGTGTTGCAGAACAAAAACACAGACACATTTTGGAAACAGCTCGTGCTCTAATGTTTCATTCTCTTCTCCCCAAGAAATTTTGGGGGGAAAGCATTCTTACTACCACGTTTCTAATTAATAGGATGCCCCTCACCAGCATAAACAAAAAAACACCCTTTGAAATAATTTATGGAGAGAAACCATATTACTCCACTCTTAGAAGTTTTGGGTGCCTCTGTTTTGCGAATGTTAATAAGGATTAGCATGATAAATTCCTATCAAGATCTGTCAAGTGTGTTCTCTTGGGGTATGCACAGAACAAAAAGGCTTATAAACTTTATGACTTAGACAACGACAAGGTCATATTTAACAGAGATGTTCTGTTTCATGAGAAAGTTTATCTGTTCAGATCTGCTCAAGAAACTGATTTTGATACTCCACAAAGTGATCCCTTCCTGTTTGAGAATGATTGTTTTCCTTTTATTAACATTGATGCAAGTGATGAGAATATAAGACAGGACAGACAGGATAGACAGGACAGCAACAAAGAAGAAGAAAACAAGGAGAGCTCTCAAGATTCTACAGATGGTATGTCCACTGAAGAAAACATTATTGAGGAACCTGCTCCAGAAATCACACCAAGGGAGGATGCCATGGTCAGAAAATCAGAAAGGGCCAGATACCTTCCCAAATACCTAGAAGATTATGAAGTTGGGCTGACAACTGTGAAAAAAGATAAGTTCCTCACTAAATCTTCTGTAGATGTCTTCTCAGAAATATTAAATGACAAAATTCCTGCTGCATGTTGTGTAACTGTTTATGATACTGAAATTGATCCTGATCCCCTTGTCATGGATGATAAAGATAGCATAGTTAGAGCTGATTACCTGTTGCTCACAGTAGGGGTCATTTCCTTAGACCAGAGTCACCATACATGCTTGCATGCCAGTCTTAATAGTGAAACTGAACCTAGCTGCTATGAAAAGGTTGTTAGTGATCCAAGGTGGAAAAGGGCCATGGAAGAGGAATTCCTAGCACTAGAAAAGAACAATACATCTTGTTAAAGCTCCAAATGGTATTAAACCTGTCAAATGCAAGTGGGTCTACAAGATTAAACATAAGGCAGATGGTAGCATAGAAATTTAAGGCTAGGTTAGTTGCAAAGGGGTACACTCAAAGGTATGGCATAGACTACATGGAAACCTTTTCTTCTGTAGTAAAATTTACTACTATCAAACCATTAATCATTGTAGCAACAAAGAGGGATTGGGTAGTTAGTCAATTGGATATAAATAATGCTTTCCTTCATGGGGACTTAGAAGAAGATGTGTATATGGAAATTTCTCTAGGTCATAAAGAGGAGAAGTCTGAAAAGTTATGCAAACTGAACAAATCTTTGTACGGCCTGAAACAGGCCTCTAGACAGTGGCATCACAAGTTAAGTATTCTGCTTAAATCCCTAGGTTTTATACAGTCCCTTAATGATTATTCCTTGTTCATTAGAGTGAGAGGAGAGAAAGTATGCTATCTTGTAGTTTATGTGGACGATATCCTGATGACAGGAAATGACCATACGCTGATTGAATCTGTAAAGAAGGCACTGAACCAGAAATTTAGGATTAAGGATCTGGGCATATTGAATTACTTTCTAGGGATGCAGTTTATTCACACAACAGAGGGTGTGTTCTTATGCAGAAGAAATACTATAAGGATTTACTAAAGGAATTCAATACATCTGATAATAAAGTCTCTGTCAGTCCCCTTAATACTAATCTCAGACTTATGAGAAATGAAGGAAAACCTTTGAAAGACCCTTTTACTTACCGCAGGCTGGTAGGGAAAATTAGCTACCTATCACACAACAGACCAGACCTTTGCTTTACAATGCAAGTTCTGAGTCAATTTCTTGGTAGTCCCACATATGTGCATTTAAGGCTGCTTTGCATGTGTTGAATTATATTAGGGGAACTCTGAATTATGGATTACTGTTTAATTCAAAAAATGACTTTTCCTTGACAGCTTTCTATGATTCTGATTGGGCAGGATGTCCAAACACAAGGAGATCTATAGTGGTTTCTTTATACAGCTTGGAGGATGTCCTCTCTTGTGGAAGTGCAAGAAACAGACTACCATGGCTTTGTCCTCTACAGAGGCAGAATACAGAGCAATGAGGAGTGTGACAGCAGAACTCAGTTGGATAACAAGGCTGTTACATGAACTGGGAGTAGAGAACATTATTCCAGTTCCTGTGAAATCTGATAGTCAAGCTGCCATATACATTGCACGCAACCCAGTCCTCCATGAGAGGACAAAACACATAGAGCTGGACATCCATTTCGTTAGACAAAAACTGCAAGACGGCATGATCAAGGTGAAGTTCGTGAGCTCCAAGGAGAGCTTGCAGATGTGTTAACAAAGGCCCTGCTAGGAAAGGCCTATCCATTGCAAGTCAAGAAGATGGGCTTGAAGACATAAGTGAAGTAGAGCAGCGGCTGGTGTATTCATAGAGTTTTCAAATCTTAGAAGGTTTCTCCTCCTAAGCTTTGAGGGGGGTGTTAGATTAGTTTATATAGCTGTGTTATATCAGTCTAGTTAAGTAGTTTAGTTGTACGGTGTCGTTTAGGTCTCTGCTCTGTTGACCGTTGGTCTGGCTGATATAAGACTAAGTGTTGACAAAGTAGAACTTAGACTGATGTGCAGAGTGCTTTGGATTTCTAGGGTTTTCTCTGTATCTTCTTCCTCCTCGTGAGTGTTTATCCAAGTCTTCCACGTTGTGTACCAGTCTCAATTGTTTTTCAAGATTGAGTAGCCCTTTGAGCCTTACCAAAAGGCTTACGTGTTACTTTGCCGGCCAAACACGATTCACAGATTTCCATTTTGAATTTTGATGGTTCACCAAGATATCCATCCTTGACTAATCTATTTATTCTTTCAATACCGATATGTCTCAAACGTGAATGCCATGTTTCTGCTGAAACATGGTTGTTAGAAGAAGAAGCAATATAACCATATTCATGAGAAAAGGAAATTGGACAAGTTTGTAGGATAATAAAACCTTCATTTATTTCACCATGTCCAATCCAGGTAATAGTGTAGGAACAAACATCAAGTTCTGACTAATTTTAGGGGCTACAACACATTATTAGATATAAAGTTCTCCCACTTGAGAGATCTAATTTACATGTTCCTATGTCGTGTACATCTACAACTGCGTTGTTTCCTACATAGATGGCTTTGCTCCCTTTAGGGACGCGTCGGAACTCACAACACATGTATACGTTACACACTTGTTCCTGTGGGCATTCCTGGCATAATGTCCAGGCTTTCGGCAAACATAGCAAACTCTCTTGGGCTTGTTTTTCTTATTTTCGTTGTTCTTGCCCTTATTAGTTTGGCTTCCTCCAAACTTTCCTTTGTTACGACTTCCCTTCTTTTGCTTCTTGCCCGAATGCTTATTATACCCCTTCTTACGTTTTCTATTCTTATGACCCAAGTTATCATAAGATGTCATATGAGCTTCTGTGGGAGGATTGTCAGACATAATTCTATCCTTCTCTAGCATAAGGTGATGAGCAACATCATCAAAGGTTTTGATGTTCTCGCCATGGGTCAAAATTTGTTTGAGCAAACTCCAATCTCGACCCAGGGGTAATGACCGAATCAAAGCCTGAACTTGTTGCTCGTCACTTATGATTTGACAAGCGGAGTTAAGTTCTTGAATCATATTGGACATGGTTGTGATATGTTCAGCTATAATATGATTCGGTTTCTTTTTATAACTGTCCAAACGCATGTGGAGTTGATGCTGTCTGGTAACAGTGGTACCGCCAAAAGTCCATTTTACGGCATCCCAGACGCCTTTGGCGGTCTTGCTTTTTTCAAACCATAACATGAGATCATTTCTCATGCTACTAAGCAAGATTATTCAGGCAGCTCGGTTCTTTTTCTGCCAAGCATGATATGCCTCTAAGGCCACTCTGAAATGTTCATTGTTAGGACCTTCAGGTGGTACCTCAGGTTGGGTCATATTCGATGATAGTGGTTCAAGAAGATCTTGATCCTCTAACACATATTGAACCTTAAGACTCCATGTGTCGTAATTGTGCTCTAAGAGCTTGTCCTTCTTGGTAAGGTCGGCAACAATGCCACTGCATATACTATTATTTCCAACCCTTTCTCTACACAAAAGAAATGAAATAATAAGATAATACAATCATCATGTAAATAATAAATGACATCCAATTAAATAATCACTTGCCATCAAATAAGTATTTAAAACAAAGAATTCAGCGAGTATTAGTGGTATCCTTATGAAAATCAATACATTAATACCACCGCCAACTGCGATTTCTTTCATATGCGTATGCCCGTGGATTGTTTTCAGTACCGAACACATGAGTGAAATATTGATCCTCATTATATATGTAACCGATGACAAACATATTGTCACATAATGTTCAATTTTGCATGGAACATGATTATATTGGTTACGTATAATCAATTTAGAGGACATGATACTCGTGTGGGAACTATAAATTCAAGGAAATCAACCAAAGCTCTGATATCAATGAAGGAAATTCTTACTTGTAGAAGAGAATTTGATGACAACTTAGTCTTCTAAATAGAGATAGATCTTCTTCCTTGATCAGCGGTATCCCGGTATTGAAAAGAATCTTCAATTCAAATGTGTTCACGAAGTAAATGCCTCCAACGACTAGCGTCAATACGAACGTAGTTTTGAGAGAATTTTTGGAAAATATAGTGATCATTCAGTGGAAAACCTATATCAAAAATGATCACAAGGGCATGTATTTATAGGTGTTGGAAGTGTTGTTATGGAGAGACATATTGTCTTTCCATAAAGATATCTTCCAAAAGATGTCTCCTTTTATTATAAGACATCCCTTTATATGAAGTGTTGTATTAGTATGGAAAGACATATCTCTTTAGTGATGTCTTTCCCATGGAGTCAAAGCTCTACTAATACTATCACATAAAACACCTTTTATTAGACATTGTTTGGTATTTCCATAACAGTAACTTGCTCATATGGTTAATTACCAAAATAGCCTTTGTGCGTATAATTACCAAACTACCCTTATAATTTCCTACAATATATTATGTTCAATGCTTGAAGAAAATTCTGGTTAACATCCTTCTCTGATATTTCTTGTTTCTTCTACATATCACCAGGAAGTCAACCAAATAGGCGTATATATTAACTAAATTTGAAAAGAAAGTTACCAAATTTGAAAAGAAAGTCAACCAAATGCGCACATAAAGTTAACTAGATATAATTTCAAAAAAAAATATATCTAGTTAACTTTATGTGCGCATTTGGTTGACTTTCTTTTCAAATTTGGTAACTTTCTTTTCAAATTTAGTTAATATTATACGCCTATTTGGTTGACTTCCTGGTGATATGTAGAAACAGAAATATCAGAGAAGGATGTTTTGCTCTCTCCTCTGGGTCTCTTCCTTACTCTTGAATTGTTGTCGTTGTTGATTATTGATTTGGAAGAGAACATGAGCATCGGCAATGTATCGGTTATTGGATTGCACAAGTTTTTTTTATAACAGGTTACGAACCAAGGGACTGGATGGGTTTAACTAGTCTTGTGAAGAAGATTTATGTGGGCTTCTTGCGTTTGTTTTTTTAGAAAGCTAAAGAATGTAAAGAAAAAGGGTTAGCCTCCAAATATTATATAAAAGGAATTTTCCAACGTGGGTTTGAGTAACTTTCTCTTCGCTATAATCCCATCGAGATTCATGATCTCCGTGGCATCATGAATCGCGCACACCAAAGACCTAAATGGTCTTTTGCCTACCCCGCACTCTCGTGAGAAGTGACCCACCCATTATGAATGTAACCCTATTGTTGTGGGACCTTCTAGTGAGCCTCTCAGTGGTTCGAGCTAGTCCCGTCCTAATTCCCCTTTTATCGACAGGTAACCTCAGCGGTGACATTGTTGGAATCCAATTTCTTGGCTACAACCACATGTAGCTATAGATAGCTACATACATGTACATGCAGTCATTGAAAACTGTACATTTGATCATTCAAAACTGTATTGATGTATATGTACATGTATACAATGAATTGTGATATTTCTGAATTTGTACTAAATGTACATACTAACTTTATAAACTGTACAACAAACTTATAAAATATGTACATTTGCTCTACACAAACTGTACCATGAAAAATGTAGCCAAAGATGGCTACATATAGTTGTAGCTAAGACTCGTTGTTGTTGGAATGAGTTGGAGATGTTAAGAAGCGGCATGCTTCTAAAAATTATGTGTAGGCAGAGACAGAGGTTTATATAAGTGAAGCACTTTTAGCTTTCAGAAGTTGAATAGCTTTATATTAAGTTTCGAGTGAAATATTTACAATCTAAACTGTAAAACCTATCTTGAGGAGCTTAGAGAGGAGGAGGGGGAAGTCCTAAGAGTAAGAATGAAGAAATGAGCCTCTATTTATCGTACAAGATGTGAGATCTGTCGATGCTAACCGACTCAGATAGGATATATATTTTAGATTTGTTATATAGTTTGTATCTAGGTTTCTATTGTACTTTTCTAGTTTGTATTTAGGTGTTATTACATTGTATTTTTTCCTCTGTTCAGTATATCTCTTATATACTTTGCTATCCCTTCTCTATATAAGGGTAGCTGATTCTGTAATAACTCATACTTTTTCATTCTAATAATACATCGCGGTATACTTTTTTCTTCACTATAGTTTCACATGGTATCAGAGCGATTCCTGGAAACATCAAGATTCACCACATAACCCTTTTCTTTTCCTTTCCCGTATTTCTTGCGCCTAATTCTTCTTCAATCTCAATATGTCTGAAGAGAAATTGAAGAACGATGGAAAATCCGACGCAAGCCCAGAGAAAGGAAAGATCACCGTGGATCTTGAAGAAACCAGTGGATTTACAAAGCTTACTCCAGAAGAAGAAGAACTATATACTCATCCATCAGATAACCCTGGAATCGTCCTCGCGCATAGATTTAACGGCACCGGTTTCGCGAAGTGGAAGAGGTCATTCACTGTTGGCCTCATTTCAAAGAGCAAATTAGGGTTTGTCAACGGATCTACAAAGAGGACGAATTACACGGGAGCGAAACAACGAACATGGGATCGTACAAACGGGATGGTTATCGGTTGGTTATTCACAGCCTTAGACGACTCGATAAGGGAATCGGTCATGTACTTCAAAACCGCAGAAGAAATTTGGGCAAATCTGCATAAAAGGTTTGACAATCCATCTGGAACAAGACTCTACGCTCTTAGAAGGGAGGCGCACAAGCTCGAGCAAGGAAATTCTACCATAAATGAGTATTACACAAAATGGGTAAAAATCTGGAATGAAGAAAAGGAGCTAATCGATATACCCCCTTGCTCGTGTGGGTCTTCTGAGGCGGTCTCCAAAATTCAAGAAAATCAGAGAGTTCTTGAATTTCTCATGGGATTGTCGGATACATACAAAGCGGTTCGGAGCAGCTTGTTGTTGATGAAACCTCTTCCCACCATCGATCAGAGTTACTCTGTACTGAGAGAAGAAGAAGACCACAGATTCGCTCAAAAGAATCGGAAGAATGACGACGCCGATTCTCTCTCATTTACAAACGCTGTTTCCAACCGAAACCTTCAGATTAATGAAATTAGGGCAGACAAGAACGAGAAGGGGGTAAATGTGCTCACTGTAAGAAACAAGGCCACTCTGTGGAGAATTGTTACTGGGTAACCGGTAATTTCCCCCCACACTGGAAACACAATCAAAACAAGGAGAAGACTGTGTTCTCAGTGTCGACTAGCAATCAACCGCAAGGAAACCAGAATGAGCAACTCAATCTTCCCGTCCCTGGAATGTCTGAGACACAGCTGCAAGCTCTGGTCGCGTATCTCAAGAAGCAAGATGTCTCCATGGCCAACAACCCACAAATGTGCATGACCTCTTACTTGAGGAATACAGATGCATCACAGAGTAAGGAAACTGACTACCAGAGTCAGTTCGCAGGTATACTTCCATTCCCAATTTTATCTGCACAAAACTCTGATAAATCCGATATGTTTGATAAACACATAAGTAATACGTGGATTCTTGACACTGGAGCCACAGACCATGTTTGCGGCAATCTGTCTCTATTTTTAAATAACTATAAACCTTGTCATTTTGAAGTTGTGATGCCTGATGGTCACACTGGTCTGATTCAAGGAATGGGTAGTGTTAAAATAGGGGAGAAACTGATAATTAATAACGTTTTACATGTGAAAGCTTTTAAATTCAATCTTTTGTCCATTAGACAACTGCTTAAACAATTTAATGCCTGTGCCCTTATTCTTCATGACAAATGTATTTTGCAGGACCTTAACACAAAGGCAAATATTCTGTTTGGTGTTTTACAACATGGTTTGTATGTGCTAGACAGTAAGCGTCTGAATGTAACTACTAGTTTTAGTCCAAACTTCAATGAAAAACATTTTACTTCAGAAACGAATTGTCATCTTTTACAACCAATAGGAACAGTCAACAATGTTTTACTTTGGCACAATAGGCTTGGCCATGCTCCTTTAGAAAAGCTGTCAAAACTCCATTTTTTCAGAAGAAAGGAAATACCAAATGATTTTGTTTGCGATTCCTGTCACAAAGCTAAAGCTCACAGAATGCCATTCCAAAGATCTCTTACTTTTAGCAAAGAAATATTTGACTTAGTTCATATTGATGTGTGTGGTCCCTTCAATACTCTTACTTATGACAACAAAAAGTATTTCTTGAGCATTGTTGATGACAAATCTAGAGCATTATGGGTTAAATTACTTCACACCAAATCTGAAGCCTTTCAGTTTATCAAGTTTTTTATAACAATGACAGAAAGGCAGTTCAATAAAAGAATTAAAGTAATACGGTCTGATAATGCTTTTGAACTGGGCTCATCTAATGAAGGAAAAATATACTACAATAACCTAGGGATTATACATCAAACTTCATGTCCCCACTCTCCACAGCAGAATGGAATAGTGGAAAGAAAACATAGATATCTCATGGAGACTGCTCGTGCCATTTATTTTCAATCTCATTTAACATTAGAATATTGGGGTGAATCGATTTTATATGCTACTCATATCATAAACAGGCTTCCCAGCTCCTCTCTTGAAGGGAAAACCCCATATGAATGCCTACACAATTCACCACCAGATTACAGTTATTTCAAAGTTTTTGGATGTCTGTGTTATGCACTGAACTTAGGAAATATTACAGGAAAATTCAATCCTAAATCCACACCTTGTGCTTACCTAGGTCCTGCAGACAACCAAAAAGGCCATAAACTTCTCAGACTCTCTGACCACAAAATAATTGTCTCAAGGGATGTTAACTTCCATGAAACAGTTTTTCCTTTCCAACAAAAACCTCCACAACATACCATTGATCATACTACACATTCCCATCCACATGATAACGATACTTCCACTGACAACAGCTCTTTTATACCAAACCTTCAAGAAAATATTTTTCTTGACACTCCTCACCTTCCACAACCTCAAATCCTCCACAATGACAATTCTTCCAATTCTGATCAACCACAACATTCTGCAGATCTTGAAAACCCTGCTACTGATACTACACCAATTCTCTCTCTGAATATGTTACAGAAAGTGTCTCAAATTCTGTAACAGAAGATCCTTCTGAATCTGTTACAGCAAGGGAAGATACAACTCTAAGGAGATCTACTCGAAACAGACACTTACCCATACACTTACATGATTACCAAGTTTATTCTAACATTGCTAATCATGATCCTTTCACTCAAATTATTTCAGACAGAATTCACAGAAACAATAATCGTGATCAATCTACATCAGCTTCTGATCTCTTATCCTTGACTGATGAAATTCCATCCACTTCCTTCTCTTTTTCCACTATTAGAAACAGAGAAAACATAAACAAAGTTTTACAAACCCAAGAACCCAAAACATACGAGGAAGCTTGTCTTAGTAATCAATGGACTGAAGCCATGAATAAAGAGCTAACTGCTCTCATTACTAATAACACTTGGGATTTAGTAAAACTTCCTAAAAACAAGAAAGCTATAGGGTGCAGATGGATATATAAAATCAAATTGAAAGCTGATGGATCCATAGAGAGATACAAAGCTAGGTTGGTAGCAAGAGGTTTTACCCAAAGATTCGGCCTTGATTATACAGAAACTTTTTCTCCTGTAATCAGAATGACTACAATACGGACTTTAATTGTTGTCTCCATCAAAAGGGGTTGGCATCTAAGCCAATTAGATGTTAATAACGCCTTCATTCATGGAGATCTCAATGAAGAAATCTATATGCAATTACCCAAAGGCCTTAAAACAGATGGTACAGTTAATGCTTGCAGATTGAGAAAATCACTATATGGGCTTAAACAAGCCTCTAGGCAATGGTTTGCCAAACTTAGTGATTTCCTCAACTTTATAGGATATACCCAATCTGAAAATGATCACTCTCTCTTCTATAAATTCAACAACAACAAGAGTACTTTTCTGGCTGTTTATGTGGACGATGTGCTATTGGCTGGAAATGACCAAGATGAGATACACATGGTTAAAACTCAGTTAAACAGAAAATTCTGTATAAAAGATCTAGGAAATCTCAATTTTTTCCTTGGCATGGAGTTTCTCCATCATGAAAAAGGGCTGATAATCTCTCAGAGAAAGTTCAGCCTTGATCTCTTACATGAATATGATATTATGCACACCAAACAGACAGCTGCCCCTCTGCAGTTAGGTCTGAAACTCAAACCAAATGAAGGAAAACTGCTAGAAAACCCTACAGAATACAGAAGTCTAGTTGGTAAAATCAATTTTCTCACACACACTAGACCTGATCTGTCCTTCACTGCTCAACTGTTGAGTCAATTCCTTCAAAAACCCACAGAACACACATGTCCGCTGCAATACACACCCTGAAATATTAAAAGGCACTGTCAACTATGGCATTCTGTTAAACAATCAACCTGATTATTCTTTGACTGCATATTGTGATAGTGATTGGGCGAGTTGTCCAATCACTAGAAGATCTATCTCTGGTTTTTATATTTTCCTTGGTGGCTCACCTATTTCTTGGAAGTCAAAGAAACAGGGATGTATATCCTTGTCCTCTGCAGAGGCAGAGTACAGGGCCATGAAAGTTGTTACAACAGAACTAGCTTGGTTGAGTCGGTTGATCAACCAGTTGGGTGTTCACAATGTCACTCCTATCCCACTAAAGTGTGACAACAGATCTGCTATATATATAGCAAAAAATCCGGTTGCACACCAAAGAACCAAGCATATCGAAGTTGACATACATTTTGTGAGACAGATGATAAGAAGTGGTTTGATTTCAGTTCATCATGTACCAGCTGCTAATCAAGTTGCAGATTTCTTGACCAAAACGTTGCCAGGCAAGAATTACAGAGCAATTCTTAAAGACATTGGTTTATACCTCTTGCAAGATACAACTCCCTCTGATGAGTTTCATCTTGAGGGGGAGTGATAGGATATATATTTTAGATTCTGTTATATAGTTTGTATCTAGGTTTCTATTGTACTTTTCTAGTTTGTATTTAGGTGTTATTACATTGTATTTTTTTGTTCAGTATATCTCTTATATACTTTGCTATCCCTTCTCTATATAAGGGTAGCTGATTCTGTAATAACTCATACTTTTTCATTCTAATAATACATCGCGGTATACTTTTTCTTCTTCACTATAGTTTATCACAACCGAGATCAGGCATCACTCAATTAGTGGCTTGTGCCCCTAGGTGACCTGTGGCGTCTTCCATGGGCCTATCAAAACGCACCAAATGTCTGGTGAAGAATAGTTAGATATGTTCCTCTAACAACTACATGGGATTGTTATGTGATCGACTCCTGACTGAGATCGGTTGCATCTTTTGAGGGAAATTTGAATCTAATTTGGCGCTCGCTACTTTGACAACTGGATTCTTGTTGGTCATGCTTCAACTGAGATCGTTCTCAGTTCAACGGGACACTTGGGCACAACTAAGTTGTCAATGAATTTCGGTTGCACATTAGTAAGCAGCAGAAATCATACTAAAACTATTAAAAGTACAACAAGAATGAACAATCTCCAACAATGTTAACAAGAAATGATATATATTTGAACTAACACGAACATAGCTTGCCATAGGTCACACATATTTAAAAGAAGGTAAATTCATATCTACCGGGGCAATTTGGTCTTCGATAAAGAATGATGCAAATATGCAGATACTGATGTGAAAATGTGATCGATGGAAAAATATACATAGTATGTAATTTTCTATCACTTACTTGACAATCCAAGATCATTATGAAATTTTCCTCAAATTTGATGTTGTGATCTTTCCTCATAAAGCAACTAAATCTCATAACCGTGAAAAAAAAACAATAACTCAAATGAAGATTGATATATTGTCTTTTCAAACTGAAAAAATATAGATTATCGAAACGGACAAACAAATGACAACTATTGTAATCCAACTGAAACCCTTGCATACAGACATTGCAACTTAATTCCCTAACCTTAGGTTTTCTCAAGTTGTGTTCTTACTTAACAGTTCTAAATTAGGGGAAGATATGGAGATTGTTGATAAAATAAAGAGTGCAACAATAGTCTAACAGGAAAGCAAGTAGATTAACTATAGGTTGAATCTCTAAAAATATTTTCTTTTTACAAAAAGTGTAGCAAATTTTTATAACAAATATTGTGTGAAAATCCCAATAGCCACCATTGCCTAGACGTGGGCGAATGGGATGACAGGTCATTGTCTTTGTCCCTTACTCATCCTTTTATTATCTCGGCTGAGTTTTGCAGTCAGTATTCTAGTTTTTGCAGTCATTTTAAAAAAATTGCAGTCATTTTTTTAAAATTTGCAGTCATAAAATACAGTTGATATTCTAGAATACGCAGTCGCAAAAAAAAATCACTATATATATCCCAACTCTCAATCTCTCTCCTCTCATTTCTATTTCGCGCTAAAAAAAATCAGATTCCAAAACCTCGTCTCGCCCCAACTTCTGTTTGAAGCACTTAAGGTAATTGTTTATCCTCCTATTTCATTGTATTATGCTA